>APFE031459145.1:111089-123037 GCA_000404065.3 Pinus taeda | reverse complement strand
AATATTTATACTAGTATGTGTACCAACATACATGTAGTAATAGTATATATATTGAATACATAATGTGTTGGTATACTATTGGTTGTCGTCATTGGGTAAGCACAATATATATACTATTTAAAAGCATCCTAACTTGGTATATATTAATTTTTTAACCATTATATTAATTCAAATCTGTTATGTGGTTATCCCTAATATGCTAGTGGTTGTCCTTACACGATGGTTACGACCCTAATACAAATCCCTATTATACTTGTAGGATAAATATTTCATTTCTTGTGTGGTGGTCCTCATTTTGCAAGTTTGCCCAATAGTATCACCATTAGTATACTGACATAATACGTTATATATGTCAGTATTAATATATGTTGACAAATCTACCAACATAATATTAATATATCTATAGATATATACATAGACATATTTACCTAGTTTATATATACATAATATGTTTCTCTCATCTCCTTCTGAAAGGATCACTTAGACCATTTGCTAAAATACAAGATATGTTCATTTTCATTCTTATTGCTTTGTGCAATAAGTCTATGATGGTTTTTAAGTAACTTGTTTTCCCTCAAAATCCTTTTACCAAAAAGTAAAATGGCATCTATAAATGACAAGTGGCTCACCTCAATGTATTCCTTAACCTGTAAATCTTTGAATAATCCATTTACCTTTGTTTCGATAATCACTCTACTAAGCATTTATGCTACCAAGGGGAAAATATTGGTGACAAGGGGCATACTCGTTTGTGACCCCTAAATTTCATGAAGAACTACAAAGGAAAGCCATTTATTGACACTTCAAATTTTGCAGATTCCACACACCCCATAATCGAATTAATAGATTGAAGTGATAAACCTATTTAAGGAAAGACTAATATGAGAAGGAACCTTTTAACTTTGTGATGTTCCTTTGAACGATCAATTTTCATAACTAATATGGGTTTTTTTATAGTTTTTATTGAATGGAACCCATCCTATGTTTCCCAACAACATCATGAATTTGTTTATTAAAAATAAATCCAAATTGTTCTTCTAAAATGGAATTAGATAGTGTTTGTTTCATTTTGTTTCCAATGGTTTTCGGAAAAATATTCTAGATAAGGTTGCAAAGGGATATTTTTATGAAATAATTGAAGGTGAAAGGTCATTATTTTTTGAATTAAGTGTTATAAAATCCCCTAATATATTTCTATATCTTCTTCCTTTCTAAATCACCTGAAGAAATTTATCATCTAAGAAGTTGTAGAATCCTAAGAAGAATTCCACAATCCAAGCATCAAGGTGTGCAATTTTGGCCATCTGAAAAGTACAGAGAATATCTTTTAATTCTTCTATTGCTATAATTCCATAAATTCATTCATCTAGTCATTAAAGAATATAGGAAACAATATAACTATTTTCTTAATCTCCCCTATATTAGCTACATCATTCTCCTTAAAAATGGTTGTTTACTTACATGCGAAATATCCTTAAAGGATGAGACCTATGAACCATATAAACCTATCAAATCCATAATGTAGTTAAATTTCCTTCTATAAAAAACATATTTTTGAAAAAACTTCATATTATTATCCCCTCAAAAAACCAATTTAGATGGATTTTAAATGTCCACTTAGTTTCTTCCAGCTTCAGAAGGACTTTCTTTTACCTTAAAGTTATTTTAACCATTCATCCTCATTGTCAATGAAAATACCATTGTTATTTTGGTCAAAAAGTTCCTATGTAATTGCATCCACAACCTTCACAGTTTGAAGACTTTCACTAAGATTGGATGCAAAGAATATACGAGGTGAAAGATTCTAAAAATCTGCTATGGAGACAGGTATATCTTGCAGCTTTGCCTTCTATATTTTTTGATTATATTAGACTACAAGAAGTATTTCAATTACCATTTGAATCATATATATCGGGAGAGATTTATTCCATCATTACAAAAGGATTGGTTAGTTTGTGTACTAGCTCTAAGGTAAACAAGTCCTTAGAAAAATTGTCAAGGCTTCGAGATAGTAAATCTATCTATAGTAAATATGGTCTAACCATTGATGATCCCTTGGTTAAAAGGAGAAAATCTAAAAACAAAGCTAAGAAGGAATACAAAGAGACTACTAAATATCACAAAGGCAAAAGACAGGTCTCAAATAGACCCAAGGCCTCTTCAAGACCTAGAAAGGGATACTACAGGTACGTCCCTAGAACACATTACTACAAGCCCTCTGACATACACTTGCCTACCTCCAAACAGGAGAAATGGAACAAACTTACTTATTGGCTTTGTGGTAACACTGGACACACTTCCAATAAATGTCCAGTAGGAGAAGAGTCAAAGAAAAATAGAGGTAAGAAATATCAATCTCTGTACACACAAGGTAAAGCCCTCAAAACTGAGACCCAAATATAGTGTATGAAATGTGGGTCAAGGATTCATGCAACAGATCAATGTCCTAACGTAGTGATCAGAGAACAAATGCAACAACAACAACTAGAAGAATCATTTGTTGATTCATTTAGCTCCTCTTCTGATTCTTCATCTGTAGAAGAATTAAATACTCATATACAACCTTGTGATTGTTCATATTTAGAAAATTGTAAATGCCAATTTTGTTCTGACTCTGATTCTGACTGCTATAATGAATCCTCCATTAAAGAAATTTATACAACACCACAAAAAGAAAAGGTGTTGATGGCTCAGACAGAAGAAGAGGAGATGAAAATCCTTTCACAAATCCGTGCCATGGAAGAAAGAGATATGAAGAACAGACTCACTGAATCATTTCTGGATCAACTTCATTCTTCCAGTTCTTCCAAAAATTCTACTAAAAAATCATTGTTTGTAGACGCTTCTTTTGAGCGGAACACTAGGTCTTTCCAGAAGCATCAACTATAGGATAAGGTTTGCTCACTCACCTTGGGGGAGGTAAGCAGAGAAATTCATAATCTCAAAACTAAAATCTTTGTTTTAAAGTCTAAAATAGCAGAATTAGAGAAAGGAAAGTAGCCCACAGTCACAAATGCAAATGAGTGGAACGTTGTAACTACCTTCAAAGAGGCGAAAGTCGAGATCATTGAAGAAAAGAAAGATCCTATTATAGGATTGAGAGAAATGCAGATTCTGGTTGTTGAATATCAACAACACCATGTATAGGTAAACATTTGCATACGAGGTGAAATGTTTTCATTAAAAACACTACTGGATTTTGGTGGAGATGTAAATATATTAAGTACTAAAGTTATTCCAGCAAAATACTGGATCTCTACTGACAGAAAAGTAATTGGTCTAGGAAACAAAATACTCAGGTATGAAGTACCAAAAGCTTCTATCTATTTTGACCAACATTGTATAAAGCTAAAGTTTGCAGTTACAGATATTCTAGTAGATTGTATTTTGGGTAATATCTTTCTGGCTACAGTAGCATGCCATGGTTCAGTAAGACTAAAAGGAAATAGAGTTGTCTATTTCATTACTATTCCAACCTCTAAAGGAAGTTCAAGAAGAATTGAGATGCCATACATCTCAAATCGAAGAGTTTCTACCATGGTCTAGACAATTAAGGAATTGGACAAAGTTGAAGCTGACAGATCTCAAAGATCTAAAATCGACGATACAGGTGGAAGAATAGTTGAAAAATCCTTTAATAAAAAAGAAAATTGTTGATCTAAAAACAAGGATAGAAGATGATTGTTATTCAGAAGAGCCGAATTCTTTCTGGAACCGAAAGCAATAGACAATTATACTGCCTTATAAAGTAGAAAAGCAATACATTGTTATACTACCTTATAAAGTAGAACACAGGGAGGCATTGCAAAAGCAGAGCAATCTCAATGAATAAAGAATACGGAGAACTGTGTGAGAAAGAGATTAAGCAATTAACAGACAAGAAGCTTATCAGAGAATCTGACAGCCCATGGAACTGCTATGGATTTTATGTGAACAAAAGGTTAGAGCAGATCAGGGGTATTCCAAGACTTATGATAAACTATAAACCCTTAAGCTTTGTCCTTGCTAATAATACCTATCCTATTCTTCACAAAGGACATCTCGTAGGAAGGATAGAAAGAGCAAAGATATTTTCAAAATTCGATTTGAAATCAGGCTTTTGGTAGGTCGCCATTTCTGAGAAAGACAAATTTGAGACAGCCTTCAGCGTACCTGTAGGACACTATGAATGGAACATAATGCCTTTTCGTTTGAAGCATGCTCCCTCTAAATTCCGAAAGGTAATGGATTCCATCTTTAAACCATATTTGGACTGGCTTTTGGTTTATATGGGTGATATTTTAATATTTTCTTAAAATACAATGCATTAACTTTCCTTGTGCATTTATACTTTACACATGCTAGCATGTGTGCGGTGAGGTATCCTTTGTAGTATAAGGATTATGTTTTTTTGTTATGGAAATTTTGGTTAAAAATATGATAAATATTTTTGTAAATCTAAATAAAAGTTGTCAAATTTCATAATTTTAAGTTTTCTAGAAGTTTTAGATGGTGCTGAATTTATTTCCACTGTCAAAAACATGACTTAAACATTGTCTTTACAAGTTTTTCTGAATTATTTTTACCCAAATTCCGACCACTCTTAACCATCCTAGCAATTCCTCAGGCTCCCTAAACGACTCCAATTAAATTAAATTCCAAATTATTTCCACTATCAAAAAAATGACTTAAACACTGATTTCTTGAATTTTTTTACCCAAATTCGAACCACTCTTAAACATCCTAACAATTCCTCAGCTCCCTAAATGACTCCAATTGAATTAAATTCCATGCCTCCAACTCCCCACAAATGATGTCAGATGTAACACAGGCTTTCGGTTGTAAAAATTTTCCGATGTAAACATATCCGATAATGAATATCAACATCTTTCCTTTTAAAAAGAGACGAAAAAGTGAACCCATGGGCCCAAACAACCACAATCCGCAATCAACATAAAAGTTGCCAATTCCGAGAAGGTAATTCTTTCCGATGTCACGTTAAGTGACGTCGGTCTTCTATAGCCACTTGACAGAAGCAACCATTCTGTTTAAATTAAATCTTAATGCTTCAATAAATTAAACGAATGGTATAGAATATATGATCAAGTAAATCACCAATAATTACGTTATGAACATATCTACAGAAGCTCAGAATTGTCAAAGCTAATTTCATTGATATCCATTCAGTTAAATATTGATATTCGAGGGTCCAACCAAAGCATATGAAGATAGAGATTCGATTGCCTATCTGCTTTGCAGAGTATAACATATAACAAAGAAAGATATAGATATTGATAAAAGGCGAAGAAAAACCAAAAAAAAAATTGATCCCTCTTATACCTTAATAGATCATAGATCTGGAAGCTTGATTTTATTATTTTTAAATATTCTAAATAAATGGTCAAAATATTCTAAATCTACCACCCACAACCACTTCAAAATAAAACCAAAAAAACTAGTTTATAATATACACAATAACAATAACGTTGAGAACACCCTTATAAATATGAGAATGTATCGTTGTGTTTCCATGTGAATTTAGTTGCTTATGTAACTATTTGTATGGATGCAGTGAGGAGAGATCAGATCATTGGCAAGAAAATGAGGGCGTGCTGTGTTTCACACGCAGACGAGATGACACTGTTCTTATTTCTCTTCTTTACTCACTTCATTTTGATATGAATCACTAAGAGATGTGAGACGGCAGTGCCATTTCTCTGCGCATGAAGCCTTCAGTTCCTATATATCGGCCCCTCTATATTGATCCATGGTTAGTATTTTTATTTCACTTCACTTCACTTCTGCTAACTTTGCTCACTGATAATACTCTTTTCTCTCAACTTATAACAACAATAAGTTTTAATATTTTGATGTTGCTTATTCTTACTTCCAATTTTCCCAGTTACGGGAATAAATGAAGTATGTTGTAGTTGTGGAGATTGCTTTCATACTAAACGCATTTTTTTTTATTGATTACAAGTTTTAATCTTATTGTGCTGAATTTATTAAATATCCTTGAATTTGAATGAAAGTAACTAGGTTAAATAAATTATTTTACTTTTGTATTTTAGAATAGTTGATTTTGTTGTTGTCTGAATTTGAATGACAGTAACTAAGTTAAATAAATGATTTTAGAATAGTTGATTTTGTTGTTGTCTGTTTAGTTCCAGAAATAATTAACTGGAGAGTAATTAGGTTAAGTAAATGATTTTACTTTTGTATTATAGAATAGTTTATTTGCTTGGGTCTGTTTATCAAATTTTAAAATATTTTCAAAATTTATTATACTTATAAAATACTTATAATATTAAATTATTAAATTTAATAATAAACCATTGTTTTACTTATTCAAAGTGTTGTTTTCTAAAGAATTAGAGATGTTTCACATATTAGACTTAATCATATTACTTTTATTTGATATTAAAATAAATATGGTTTGGTTAGATGACAAAAATTGTAAATACAAATGCATCAGATTTTATAGAATATGTATTAATTATGTTTTATAAAATAAACATTTTATAAAAGCTTTTAATTGTAAGCCAATTTTATGAGATATGTATTAATTTTTGTTTTATAATACAGATTCAAATTTTTTTAATTATAAAGGAATTTTATAAAATATGTATTGATTTTTGTTTTATAATACAAATCTCAAAGTTATTTTGAATTATAAACGAATGTTTCTTATCGTTTTAAAATCATTCAACTAAATTCGAAATACAAAACCAGCACAATAATAAATTGGTGGTCCAGTTATTTCACCCTCAATTATAAGACATAATAAGCACACGCACAACAATTAACAACACCAAGGATGGAAGGGTGTACATATAATGTGAATACCTAGGTATTTGTCTCTATGTTCCAATGTGAATACCTTGGTATTTGTCTCTATATTCCAATTTTTTTATTATGTCAATTTGTTAGCCCGGTGACATTGGTTTTATAAACTAATGGATCTTTTTCAATACAGTCTCTGCAGGATTCAGTAAACATGATGGTATGCCCAATCTCTTTTTAGATTCAAAAAGGAGAAGATGAAATGTCAGAGGAAGATGAGGACAAAACTTATCAGAGCTGCCACACACATGCAAACGGTTTAGATAATAATGGATTCTTAATGTACTTTTTTCTTTTCTTTTATAAAACGTATTCTAACAGAATATTATGTATGTTTTTATCTTATATATTATTAAGATTTCAAGCCATTTTGAAGGTTCGAAATAAATTTGAAATTAATATTTTTAGAATTTTTATAATTTTAAAATCTATAATCAATTAAACTTAAATATTACAAATTTATTAAGATTTCAATAATTTTAAAAATTATATCAAATTAAATTTAAATATTAACAACTTTTCTACTTTTATGATATCTTGATAAGTGTATTACTAAAAATCTAATAATAATGTAAGGAAACTGTGAAATAAGTTACGTGAACTGCCTTTATAATAAGTAATGAAAATTAGTTACACATATTAAAATGTTTTCATTTTTATTTATGATTTTTATTTAAGCAATTAGTTTTAATATTCTTATATTTTAATTAAAAGTAGTTTTATTGTTTCAATAATTTTTGTTGTATGTTTCATAATTATGTATAACTATTATAATTATTATAAAATTAATATTAGTAAATAAATTTGTGAGAATTATATATTTTTCATTATAAATATTTAAATAGATGATTGGAAATCTCTATTGATTGCTTTCATGTGACTTAATGTATTCCTTTTTCAATGGAAGCATATGGAATGTAGATGGCACCAAAGAATAAAATACACTTAAAAATGACCGGCCAAGAGCAGTTTAGGGTTTTTGCAAAAAAAATCTGTCAAGGACATAACAGCCAGAAATGACGAATCACATTGGATAACCAGGTGAGACCTTCTCAAGAGGAGGTCAAGGGGGATTATTTCCCAACTATGATTGTTGATCTCGATCCCAAAGCCTCAAATCCCCCATCTCTTCTCAAGGCGATGCAAGACATGCCGATGTCTTTCATCATGCTCACTAAGCACAACCAAAACTTGACAGTGAACTGTTTCGTAGTGTTCCTAGAATTGCAGTGCAACAATTAGATGGTTCTAGTGATTTTGAGCTCTAGAAATTTCCAATATTTGTCAAAACCCTCTCTCACAAATCTTTGTGCCTCAGGGTTTGTGAATAGGAGGTTGAATCTTCACTTACAAACAAAATTTATAAGCTAACCGGTATTGAAGAGGGGAGTTTGAGAATCCTTTATGAAGGGAGGCAATTAAATTTTGAAATACTTTGAGGGATTATGGTATCACGTATGGTATCAAGAAGGATGCCTCTATCTTCCTCATTGCTGGACTTCTAAGAGGTACAAAAGGAAAAGAGGCATCCTCTACCTCAAAACCCCTGTTATTTAAAGAAGCTCTCAATTCAGACTCTAGTTCCCAACCCTCAAAAACTCTTGCTAGCCAGGCCTTTGTGGTTGAAAATCCATTGGAAGATCTAGAAGAATGGGCTCTTCACCACACTAAAGAATCATTTTTATGTTCAGCATGTGGTCATATGTCGTTTTAATGGATTATGGCCCTCAGATTCCGCCCTTGGGGATTGGGTTTTTTAGAATTAGACATAGAACTTAGATCTATTATTTTGTTTCAAAGGTTATTTTATAGTCGTCTTCAATGGTCTTGCATACCAATAGGGGGTTTTTGACTAGGGTCCCTATTTTTGGGTTGTTCAGGACTCTCTATTCAACTAGGGTTCCCAGAGTTCAACCCACTAACCATAAAGACTCTAGACACTCCAATTTGGGTAAGACTCCCAAAATTAACCCTCTAGTGGATTCAAGCATATTTTCTACAAGCTATTGGAAATGATCTTGGATGCTTTATCAAAACATATAATGACAAAATAAATAAGGGGTTAATCTCATTTGTCTGCATTTGTGTTGAATGGGATTTAAGTGTAGGTCTCTCAGACAAAATCATCCTAAAATGGGATGGAAAGAAACTTCATCAACCTCTAGACTATGAGAATGAAACTTTTAGATGCAAATCTTGTCAGTAGTCTAGGAATATAGAATTTTCATGCCCTAAAGGGGTGTCAGGATCCCTAGAGCCACGAAAACCCAACCAAGGATGGCGTGATCAGAAGGCATATTCAAATGTTAAGAACATAACAAGTAATAAGAAGGATGCCATTCAACACAAAAAGGCATTTCCTGATACTTTAGTCTCACAAGATCCTATACAACCAATGATGGACATGCCTCCACCCTACGTGGAAAAGAATCCTTAAGCTATGGAGAAGGAAAGTTCAATAGCATCAATCGTGGCTAAAATTGGTGGAAAAGAATGACAACACGAATATGATTATTCAGATTGTGATAGGGATGTACTACACTTCGAGGAGGTGGTAGCAATGGAACTTTCTCTAAAAAACGAGGATATGCCATTATCCTCAATTGTAATTGATAAAGTTGTAGGATGGGCAAATGTCCATAAGAGAAAAGGGAAAAAAGAAAAACCCTTGAACACCTTTTGTGTTTGGCATTACAAGGGATCAATATTCCTAAAGGCCATTTGATTTCGAGGGAAAATGATTTGATCCATTCAAAAAACATTAAAGCAACCACAACTCCTGGCTACAACAAAAAATAATCCAAATGGCAATGGATCTTGTCTTCCATTGGAATCATAAACACCTTTGCTGGAAATCCCAACATAAAAATAGGTGTAAAATTTGAATACATGCAAGAACATATCATCATTTGAAAATTTATGGGTGTATGACATTTTGAAAAATCCCTACTCGATTTGATTCAAAATTATTGTACTCTAAAAGGAGAACTAGTTCTCAAACTTGGCTACAAAGGTTTTTCACAACCATATTCAACAACATCAAAGACATTGAACAAAATATCCAAGGGGGGCCTTATTTCATGAATTTTGTTGGCCTCTTCATGAAGCATTGGGTTCCAAGAGTCAATCCTGACAAAGAATATTTCTCTAGAGCTCATGTTTGGATTCACTTTCATTCCCTTCCCCAGGAATTTTTGGATCCATAAATCCTAAAGAGTATTGGTCATACCATCAGGCACTTCATCATGATCTCAGAAATCACTAAGCATAACCACTACACTTCCTATGCGTGCCAACATCCAATTGAGTAGTGAAGATGAAATCTAGGAGAAACCAATAGCTTACGAGAAAATCCCATTCAGATGTTGCAAATACCATGAATATCGCCATCTATCTAGGGATTTTCCTGCCAACCAAATTCAAAAACTACCTCAAGAAAATCAAGTTTTGAACTAAGATGGATTTTCCCAAATAAGTAATAGAAGGAAAATAGCCAAAAAAGGCTCTTGGAATTTCACCTTTGCAGTTGAAAATTACAAAAATAGGTACACAATGCTTTAACAACTGACAAACATTGAAATAATAGGTGGAGAGGAGGTCGAAAATAACAGAAAAGGAGCAAGCAGCTAAACGAGAACCACAACAAATAGAAAACAAGAAGGAAATACCAACCAACAAAGGCAACCAAAAAGATGAAGAATGAAAGAAGATACAATGGAACCCTACGTTCCATAAGAATTAAAAGAAATGGGGTTGCAGGGCATTGATCTGCAAGCCCTAGTTGAAGAATGGAAAAACAAAGATTGAGTAGATATACGAGAGTAGAAAATTCAACTCATCGGAAAAGCTTATTTCAAGCAACAAGAGTGGACTCTTCGCCAAGCTCAGAATACAGAGAGCCACAACCACCTAGGCCAAAGGACACCCCTACAAAATGAAGGTCAATAAAGTACTTATGTGAAAAAACACTTTATTTTTTAGTAGTTCTTTTTTTTTATCTTATCAAGTTTATTTTTTATTTTCTAAATAGTACTCTATTTATTTTTTTGGTTATCAGACTCTCAAGTCAAAAATAGTATCAACAATCAGATTTTTTTGTGTTTATGCTACTAATTTATTTTCCCAAATAAAAAACTAAGAAGCAAACTATATTTTAAACATTTTTAATTATAATATAATTTGTACTAAATTATATATAAATGAAAATAATATTATCAAATTTTTAATTAAAAAAAACCATTTATATAAAAAATTTATGATAGCAATGAAAGAAAAATATATGATGTAAATATTGAAAGATATTCTAATAAATATATACACTTGCTCATATATTAATTTGTTTCGAAGAAATTTGTAAATCCCCATACATACATTCACTCTACATTATTGTTAATCATTTTTAAAATAAAAATGTGTTGATAGCTTGTTTGATAAATTAAGATAATATTATTTTACTTTCACCAATTAAATTGTCCTTTCTAAGAATGATGTATAATATGAATTCTCAAAGATAGTGCGACAAAAAATAGACATTTAAATTAGATGTATATACATTTTCACTTTAAATATATTTAGCACCTACCAGTATGAACCGAAGTTTAGAATTTCAATTACACTAGATTGGCTTATGCATATTGGATTATAAAATGTAACAAAATGCAATAAGTATAGAAAATGTTTTAAAATGTTTTAATGAGTGAATTATTTGTGTTGAATCTCCTTTTCGATAGATAGAGTCTTAGAGATGAGACCAGTGGAATCATGAGAATGTTGGGAATTTGTTTGGTTCTATGTTAATTCATGTGTAGTGTAAATATTTCTTTATAAACTACATTAATCATTGATAAAAATTATTGAAATTTTACCCATTACTATGGGGTCACATATATTTGATAAAAATGATAGAAATTTTATTCATTATCATAGAGATACGTCTGTTGATAAAAAATTATCTATGTAGAGATACATATATTGATAAAAATTATAAAAATTCTCGACATTCATTGATAAAGATTATAGAAATTCTATTAACATGGAGACCGAATCTATTTATAAAAATGTTATCTTTTATTGTGAGACAAATCTGTTAAACTACCTGCAATTGTTGAACTCACCACCCAATTTTT
>APFE031459145.1:72741-110686 GCA_000404065.3 Pinus taeda | reverse complement strand
ATAATTTAAAATTCAAAATTTATTTATATTTATGTAGGTATTCAATAAAATAATTATGCTATTTTTATTTTTGAATAAGGTTTTAGCAATTTTAATTTAAAGCTCCATTCACTATTTCAAGGGTACAGACAAGAAAATATGCTTTAAAACATGGTAGAGTACAAGATTTTTAAATTGATAGTTGCTCATCATGAGTGGTTGTAGAAACATGTATTCCAGGGACTGCATGGTAAACACAAGCAAGTAAGACTTGTCAAAGATGATGAGCAAAGGAAGCATAAGAAGAACCAAGAACACACCTTGAACTTGATGATCAAAGCACCATGAAGACTCCAAGATTGAAGACACTTCGGAGGGTGGAAATACTAGGAACAAATGATGACAAAGAACACACACAATGAAAACCATGTCACTACTAAAGCAATTCCATGTCATTATTCAATATCAATCCCAATCATCCAAGATAGTGATGTGTCAAGTTTCATCATATGATGATGTGGAAGATAAAATGTATCATTATAATCATTGTATAAGACAAACAAGTAAATTCCCAAGTGTCATAAGTGAACTCAAGAGTCACATAAGTCAAAAGGCCATGTAATACTAAAAGTTGCATGTAATTCCAGGATTCATTTGGAACTTCAAAGGATGTAGATGTCCAAAGGTCACTAGAAGTTAGAAAGTAAAGATTCATGAGGATATGGAAGGTCACTCCTCAAGCTATATATAGGTACTCATTTCTCATGTAAAGGACTTTTAGCCTTGGCTTCTCCCATAAGTCATCAGAGAGATAAGTTAGCACCTTTTGGGAGCAAGTAGTGGCTCCAACACTCAATTATTGGAGTAAGTTATGTTCATTGTATTCATGCATCTTGGGAATTTTACTTAATATTTGAATCCTGATTGCCAACACATTTTCATACATGGATTATGAATGTTTGTAAGAATATTCTATGAATGTTTATGGCTCATGTTTCCTTTCACCAATACTAAGGTAGTTGAACTATTTCAGTTATTTAGTGCTTATCTTGTGAGAATGTGTTATAATGGTTATACCAATTGTCACATCTCTATGGACTATTCCTCTGGATGTTAGACAAAACACTCTTGTTTTCGTGCATATTTATTAGGGTGGTACTATTACCTCTCTCTTAGAGACTCAACATCTTTCCCCTATGCAGTAGAAAAACCTTGATGCACCTACAACTGAACATTCACCTGACACACTAACTTTCTTTTCAAAGACACATGCAATTCTCTCTCCTACTAAAGGCTGAAGCTAAGACATATCTTTAAATAAATGAAAACGGGGCTCTATTCTAGATAGGGTTCCCATCCCAAATAGTGTGAGGTCTAATTGGGATTGGATATTAGGGAGACCCCCTTGAATGATGGTATGTCCAACACTATCAACAGAGTGGAAGAATATAATATCTCTTAATTATAATGCCTTGCAACAATGAATATACATAAATTGAAAAAAACATGGTTTTTGCTTCATTCCTATAAAACCATCTACAAAATTAATAAAAATATTTTCTCATGGGTTAATTATTATAAATAAACCACCAAATCAATTATTTTAATTACTATATTTTTTAATATAATAAATATAAATTTCCAAATTAACTTGGTACTTCTTATTTCATTTTTAGCTATTCTCATTACGTTTTTAGCAACTCCCATTATAAATTTTGAAAGTTAGATCATATATATCAAATAAAAGATTGATTTGAAATATTTGGGGTGTTCTCCCTAAGGAGCATAGAACTTACACGGATTTGTTAAAAAACCAATATTTTATGTGGTATTTAGTATTGTTGTCACAATTTCTTTCATGGGTTTCCCCTTATAATGGTTGAAATATGTTCATGAATTGCTCATTTTCTTTGTATTCATTGAATATATATAGTAGTTGTTAATATATAATTATTTTGTATTATTAGATATATTTTGTTTTCACATATAGAGTAATGAAAAAAGTTTAATTATTAGTCCCTGCCTCAGCGTGGGACTATAGCGATCGATATCGATCCAATTTCATATTAATTTGGGCATACCGAATCATTTAACCAAAGTTTTGATTTTGAATAAACATTTCGTGGTTTCTTTTGTTTTATCCAAAGTTTTGTGTTCGAGGTCTTATTGCCGGACCAATTGACTATACATTGTACTGATAGTTTAACCAATGTTTTGTGATATTGCAATACGTCAACACGTTTTATTGTGACATGACGTTCCTTCTTTGGGCTGGGACGTGGAGAGTGAGACGCTGCATGCAATGCATCTGTTCCGCTCTGTGTCGCCGTGTTGTATGGACGTGGAAAGTGAAGCGCTGCATCCAATGCATCTGTTCCGCTCTGTGTCGTCATTTTCTTCCCTGGCCTTCATATATACACTATTAATAGCCATTACAATTCGTACCAAAACAATTGCATTTGCATTCCGTTCATGGGTGTTTTTTCGGCTTCCACGACCCTCCTAACGTTTAGGCCTGCTCCTCTTCCTCCTTCACCTGGAGAGATTGTATGATTGCCACGACTACTTGCAAAGACGGAGAGAGCAGCCATCCGAGAGATGCTGCAACGAATTGCAAAGAATGTCTCCACAATGCAGATGCCAAGGCACTTCATGTATTTTTGGTCTTCAATTCACAATAATTTTAACTAAAATTGTGATTTCTTACTATTTATTAAATACAAACCAAGCTTTTGAAAATTTCTCACGAAAAATTTATTGAAAAAAAAAGGCCCAAAAAGTCAATATTTATGGTTTTATTGTCTGAATTTGTTCCACTGTAAGCATTTATATTTTAACAATGTCTATGTGATTAGTATTGCAGGTTGTCTCGCATATTGGTGTCCATGCATTGTCTTCAGCCAAATAGCCGAGATACTCGATAACAGTTCTACATGTAAGGAAACTAAATTAAAAAGGCAACAGTAAATTTAATCCTGGATCAGAATATTAGATTATTTTGACAACATATAAAGTTTTTGGGTTTTTGTTGTTGTTCGGTAATATTTGCAGCATGTCTTCAAGCCGGATTGATGTACTATGCGTTGATTCATGTGGCGTGCACGTCGTGTTATACATGTACCTACCGAATGAAAATGCGCCTCAAATTCAACTTGGAGACGAAGCCGTGTGCAGATTATTGTGTCCATTGTTATTGCGAGTTCTGTGTCATGGCTCGGGAATACATAGAACTCAAGTATAGAGGCTTTGATCCTGCTCTCGGTAATATATATATAGAAAAGCTTAGTCTAAGTTATAAAATAAATGATTTTTTCAAGGTATTTTATGAGTTAATTTTAAGTAAAATTTATTAAAATTATTTAAAATTTTTTAAGGGGTTGAATATTCAAAAATACATTTATATAATAAAAAATTCACATTAATATTTTTTAGTTAAAAATATATTTCATCTATAAATAGACTAATCTATTTTTTATAAGAAGAATTAAACTAAGCCTATATATATGGATATCTCCACGAAGTATATCTCCTTAGACCTACTCAATTGGCTGAAAATTGTGAATAAAACTATATAATTTAATTGTACTTATTAGTCCAATAACCATTTCTTTGTAAAAGAAAAATTACACAAAAGCATGGAAAAAATGTACAACCTGCCAATAATCCAATGGGTGAATGGTTTCGCTCAGAATTAGCCATTGAACGCCATATCCCACCATGCCCAAGCTCATAGCAATGCCAAGAACAGCCCAGGTTGGCAGAAACACGCAGGCCAGTCCAGAAACCCAGCCCATCATTTTTCCAAGATCTGAGGCCACCGCCAAACTATTTAGTTGTAGTTGATTAATCCCCATAGTTTTCTTCAGCGCAGAAGAGTAGTCAGAAAAATCAAAGTTGGTGCCATTGATAGATTGGAGCCAAATTGCTGCCACAAAACAAGTCCAGCTTTGATGGCCACTCTATTGCTGCCAGGCACCTTGCTAATGCTATCGCCCATGTCCCTTCTAAGGTGAGCAATAACAATAACCAGAGGAGAGTTGCTGAGCGCATGCATTGCTTTCATTGATTCTTGGTAACAGTGGTCCTTTTTATAGGCATGAGTTGTGCCAATTGGGCCTTTTTTCAGGACTAAAAAAGAGGGGAACGTCTCCTCATGGGCTCCAACGCAGTTAAAGGCACTGGCATTGAGAACCACAGATTATTAATGCACATATCTGAGTGTCACTGATTTGAAGAAACGAAGAACAAATACGTATTGTTTTTTACATTCAAAATGACCAACAAAAGAAAAGCAGCTATTAGTTGTGGGTATATCCATTCAAAAAATCAATCAAATCACATGTTGACGCACTGGTACTCAGTGCGACTGATGCCGGAAAAAAGAATGTGACGAACGCATGACTTACCCCTGACTTCATATGGGCAGATAAATAAAACACTGAAACGCAATCTGAAAAGGAAAAATGTAACTGTCAACAAAACCCATGAACAGCAGTGTGAAAAGAAAAATGTAATCGTCAATCTTGTCTGCGTGATTCTTGTTCTCCCTATTTCCATTGATACGTTGCGCAAATTACTGAGCCACAGGTAATCCTGTGGAATCCATGAATTTTGGAACAGGCCATCATATTTCAAAAATGGTCCTGCTGCGGTTACCTCGCGTAACTTACTGAACTGTTGGGTGATAATCCTGTGGAATCAATAAATTTTGGAACAAGCGATCACAATTAAAAGGATAGGTAGCTTGTAACAAGGGTTCATGAATACTGGCATTTGGCCTCTGTAAATTTGGACATCTATATTGAAAAACTTTGATGAACACATCTAGCTTTGCAATTTTGTGTTGCGTGCAAAAATTTCTTTACCTAACAAATACAAAAAAAATTGTGGGATCTTATGCATATTACTTGTGTTGCACATCCATGAAACATTCAGACACATCAGGTAATCTCAAATCTCGAGGGTAAATAAGTAATAGAAAACGAGAATAAAATGAAACAAGTAATAGAAAACGAGAATAAAATGAAACAAAAGTGGGACACGAAAGTCAAGGTGAAGGCCCACTAACCGACCCACCCGGGGAGACAATATATTCCCAAATGCGATATGAAACCTTAATCACTAGTCGAAGCAAATAAGATTTCTCCTGTGTACAGATTAGTATATAGCACATCTAATTGAGTATAGATAAAATCGAAGTCCAACTAATATAGTTAAAAACGTTATAATGATCATGATCTAGGTTGAAGAAAATATAGATAAAAATGTTATAATTATCATGGTTAATAGTTAATCATAATTATAGTTGAGTTGGTCACGATTTTGATTATAAATGTAATATATATGATTGTAGTTAATTAGGATAAAAAGCAATAAAATTCGTCTAACATAAACAAATGAAATTATCATAAAATAATAGTTACCATGGATTTCGCATCGAACTCGCGGCACACGTCCGCCTCATGCGATGTCTCACCAGCATGAAGGCCACGTGTTGTTTGGTGTTTGTTGTGGCACACGTCTGCCTCATGCGATGTCTCACCAGCATGAAGGCCACGTGTTGCTTGGTGTTTGTTGTGGTAGACCCCGGCAGAGACTACCGCCACGGCAGTGGCTCACTTGTTATGTATTACAACTTTTGGTATGAAAAAGATTTGATTATTATGTATTAGAATGTTTAGTTAAAATAGAACATAACCCTTTATAATTCAATCATGTGATTTCAACCAATCCAGTTTTGAACAGATTCAAGTTTACAACCTCACAACCGTGAAAATTTATTTTATAAAAACATAAAATGATAGCCTATGGACTGATTATTTTACATCTTTGACACTAAGATAACAAAATCTCTTACATCTATATCACTCTACATGGTTTCTAAAAATTATGCAACTCCAAGGTTGGTGTTGGAAGAATCTTCTGTAAGTGTACTCAAAGGCCTTGCGAAAGACCATTGACGATGCCAAATGGGTAGATCTCCTTGCTACTCAGAAGAAGCACTCTACTGCGGGTCCTGGACTACCCAGAAGGCATGATTCAGCCTGAATACATTTCACGGTGATGTTGGATGGAGAAATTTCCCATAAAAACAGGTGAATCTCAACAGATATATATTAATGCCAACATAAATATTTATTAATAGACTAACAATGCGGCGAGAATATGTTTTGCAGGTCTCAATCAATGTGAATAAACTTGCAGATTACTTTGGGTTCACTATATTTATGCAACATTGATGCCATGTTGCCGTCGATCTTGACCAAAATGACATACGTCTGCTTGAAGGGATTTTTTTTTGCACTTGGAGCAATTGGTGTATGAGATACATAAAGTTTTTAAAATGAAAATATATTTTACACCCATTTAAAACATGTCAAAACTTGAATCATCATTTCTAAAGGGAAAGTATGTTTTGAGTGTAGGGTAGTTTGCAGCCTGAAAACATGTCAAAACTTACACCGTTTAAGTAATTTTCTTTCCTTCATTATTGTGCCTTTTAATCTTGTTGATATTTGTGTTTCTAATTTTCTTCCCTTCATTATTGTGCCTTTTAATCTGGTTGATATTTGGGTTGAAAGGTTAACATTAAGAAAGAAAATATATTATGAATGTATATTTAAAAATTAACGTGAACTTATTTATTTAAAAATGCATTTCTTTTTAGATATCATGTTTTTAATCTTATTGATTTTTGTTTTTTTATAAAAAGATTAACTTCGTGAATGGAGTCAATACTATTATATATAAATTCAAAATTAATTGAAGAAAAGATTGTATATCAATTTAGATAGAAGTGTTCATTAATTACAGTTAATTATAGTCAATGGTAATCAACCATAACTTGTTATAGTTTAGTTTTTATTAGTGGTAGTTAATTATGGTCCATAGTCACTAAGTATAGCTTAATCATATTTAATCATAGTCAATTATGGTTTACTAATCTTATCGAGACATGTTGGTCGTTAATTAGCACAATCATATTAATGGGTGACGCATACTCATTACTGTCATTTTCTACTTTTCACATGACAATTTACATATGGAAAATGACATTTGTAAAAGTATATCAACCACTTTATTAATGTGGTTGTGGCTAGTTGATACTTGTGCAAAAAAGTATTATGAATGAATAAATTTAAAATTAAAATACTATACCTGAAAAAGCATATAATTTTTTTTTATCATTTTATATTTTTTTTGTTACCATATCTTTAACCTTATTGATTTTACAAAAAAGTTGACTTTGTGAGTGACATTGATACTATTAAGTATAACTTCTATATATTAAGATCAAAATTGATAGGATAAAAGTTAACATTTGAATTTGGATATATTACTATCTCAACCATATAAATTAAATCAATAACACTTACTTCATGATACATCTCACTTTGTTAAAATAAAAAAAATCATAAAACCTAACTAAATTATAACTTTATTATTATATTTTTATTATTATATTAAATTAAAATGAATTAATATGTAAGTTAAACATATATATTTTAAAAACAGAGAACAAGATAATTTATCATGGAGATTTACTCCACTTTACATGGTTATTTTTAATATGTAAATAAATTTGTTAAAATATCAGGCTTATCAATACCACATGCTGAAAAACCATAAATCACCCCACATGACACTTGTGCATATGACATTTTGTTTTAATTAATCAATTTAATTAAAGAGCGAAAAGAACATAACTACTTTGGAGATAAATTTCAAAAATTAATTCGTGTATACTACTATAAATATTCATGAATATTCTATGGAGATTAAATCTCTACCATTCACATCTAATGATCATTATTAATTAAACTAGAAAGTGTGAAGTGTATAATATAAATTCAAATATTTTTTCAAAAAACATTTTTAAGTTAATTAAAATTTTAATATTACAGCAAAAACATTTACAATAATAATGATAATGATTTTTCTATTCATATATATATATTTTATTATTATGATTTTCTCTCTCTTATATATATATAAATATATAGTATATATTATATATATATAATTATTATGATTTTCTCTCATATACATATATAATATAAAATATGTAGTTGACTTTTTAGAATGTTTTTGAATAAAAGATAATATAAACAACTTGTAACCTTTTATTATAAATATGCTGATTTATATTGATTTATATTGTGTGCATGTACACTACACTAATCTATATAACATTACGACAACGCCTTATTACATAAATTGGCTTCAAGTCTTTTTGTTTGTGAGCCTTTCTGAAACAAATTCCTTCTGCCAATAACAAGCATTGTCAACATACATAAGCACAAACAAGATTAAAGTGAACTTTTATATCAACATAACTATTTTCTTTTTCAAATACAAGAATCTTTTCAAAACATTTCTTGCTAAATTAGAAACAAATAATAAAATTATATAAAGGCATACAAGATTAAAGTGAACTTTTAGGTCATGGTAATTTTTTTTTAAATACAAGGATTTGTCAAAATATTTCTTGCCAAATTAGAAAGAAGAATAAAATCGAGCTCACTAAATAAAATTAAAATTGAAAAATGAAAATTGAAATAAAAAGAAATATATGAAAAATTATCAACAAAAACATATATTATTTAGATATAAAGTTGAGAATAACATAGATGCCTATTTGATGAGAAGTTTTTAGAATTCTTGATTTTTGAGATGAAATATCATATTTATTGGTTGTTTTTAACTTTGTATTTGTTAAAAAAGTGGTACTCTAAAATCATCAATTTTTCAAGGTATTCTTTTGACATTTAGAATTTTCTTAGTCATAATGTATCAACAATATTTTTTCAAATGTTGTTTTTCCAAAATTTCACAACTTTTGAATTATTTAATGACGTATTTTCTTATTTTCAAGGTGAGTTGTTTTAGAATGTAAAGCTTCTAAATTATCCACATTGGTAGCCATAGTCTTGACATTTCAAATCCATATCAAGCTTCATCATTAAGAGAGTTAAAGAATAATATAATGGATTTGATAAATAAATAAGGAAAATGTATCATTGAGATAGAAGATACTTACATTTACTAAGTATACCAAGAAACTGTAAAATACTAAAAAGAGTTGTCTTGTTAATAGTAAAATGACAATGTTAAAACTATCTTTAAAACTAAAGTTATGATACATTAGTAAAGATAATTTAAAAATTTGATGTAGGAGCATCCAGTTAAGGGCACCATGACCGGGTGTTGGTCTCGACTAAGGAGGAGAGGTTCATCAGTATTTAAATTTCAATTGTGTTTGTTAATTAAAAACAACCTTAGGAACTTGTCTTATGTCATTGTAAGTTAATAGGTATTTAGGGTCAGCATAGTCAAGTGGAAGTGGTTACAACCACATGGTTGTCTGGTGTTTTATTTTTAGTTAATCTTTACAGTTATCTACTTTTGAAAAAAAAAACAACATAATACAAAGGAATATATTATCTCTGTATTCTACAGAACGAGAGAATTAAAAAAACAACATAAGTTATCAACTACATAACTGAAGAAGCAATTGCCAACAGTTTTCTCAACTATATTGTAACATTATAAAATAGATGTACAGTGTGGAAAAGGGTCTGACATTATTTTCAGCATAGAAGAATAATACAAAAAGAGATGTTTCTTTTCATCCCTGAATCCATCTATCTAGTGATTGTTTTCATCTAATCCTTATCATAAGTAATGTAAAAATAGTTGAACAATCTGTTAGAAATCCTTCCAGATAAAACAGAGACAAAGTTTCCATAATAAAATGACAAGCAGAATCACAACTATGAAAACGAATACAACCAGGAGCATCGAAGACAGAGCATGCGGTTCCTTTCTTATTGACAAGCTACAAAGATACCAGTGTATGCTACAACAACCCATTTATCAACAAATACAACTACAGAAAAGAATTCGACCAAGAGGTAACCCTGTGCATATTAAAAAAAATTCTTTACATTGGTTTTTAAAAGTGATTATAGTAGCAAAAAAATTTGCATTTCGACTACACAATTACAAGTCCAAAAGTCCAATGGCCCTAAGGGTGAGAAAACCCTCCATTGGGAGTAGAGCAGTGAGAAGAGGGTTAGGGTTATAACCCTGGAAATTCATTACAGTTCACTAAAGAATCAACAACATTCAACCAACCGAACCGAAGACCTAAATTGCCATCAACCGAATGACATTACAATAGAAATCCAGGTCGAACACAAGAGAAAGCAACCAAAGAAATCCTCAACCAAACATTTAAAACAAGGAAAGACCCTACCAGTTCCATTCGAAGGAAGGGCCGAGGGATATGCCAACCAAAGACCCAATGACCTGCATCGACAACACAACAGAGCATTAGCACGATTAACTGGAAGCAAATGAAAGAGACAGTGGAAGGTTGATAGCAAGGGAGGAGAACGCCAGAAGCACTTACCCATTCAACATCCAATGCTGGATGAGGAAACTCATATTGGACTGTAGCCATTGCAAAACAAAATTGTGCTCGCAAGGAGCAACGCCTGTTAGTGCATAAAAAATTGAGGATGAAACATTCATCATAAAATGAATTCTTACCTTGCTAGAGTTGAGCGAATGTCCAAGGAAATGATCCTGTTGAGGCCGCAACTTGAGTTCATAAGAATGCATACAAATCAACCCACGAGATAGCCATACAAGCAACCGAAGGAACCATAAGCAAACTCAGAAGAACGAGTGAGAAACGAATGTGAGACAGTGAGCACTGAGCCACCGAAAGAGTAGAGAAACCCTCATAATAGTTCAACAATCAAGTAACAGAGCCGAGCTCACAATAGCGTGAACCAAAAAAAAACACTGAGTAAAGCTACCAACGCTACCACTTACCAACAGAGAAGCCACAATTGGTGCGGACAGAGCATCATTTCAAAAAAATTGACAGTCACCCATAGAACCACAGAGCTCTCAACCCAAACAGAACAAAACAAAAATGACGGGGAACAACGAACAATCTAGGGTTTAGCCAAGAGAGGGAAGGAAACATGAGGCCAGGACAATTGTCCTCTCAGCGTACAGAACCATTAATACAGAAAATTAATGCAAATCCAAAATATCGGTGCTAAACTCTATTTTAAAAACTAATCGTATGCCCCCTAATTAAATCATTGTTAATAAATAATTATTGGAGTGATTAAGTCACAAGACACGGGCTGGTCCCATCACAGTGGTATCAGAGTAGGATTTAGAATTGGCTTGAGAAATGGAAGTAGGAAGACGAGGTCATGGAAGAGGTGCTCGGAGAGCAGTAGAGGAAGGATTGCAGAAGGAAATCAAGATCCTTACTGCCTTCTTAGAGGCAGTTGAAGTAGGAAGGAGAAGGGATCCAGAGGTAGGAGATGATAGCAAAGAAGAATTTGTGGTGACAACAGATGGATTGGATGAAGAAGGGCTGGAAATGAGATTGTTTAGGTTGGTCCTGTTGGCGACTAGTAAGCCTAAACCAGAAATTCCAAATTATGACGACAACTTTTCCACATAATTTCTATTGGACTAGATCAACAAAATGGATAACTATTTTGAGTGTCAAGAGGTCAGTGAAGACTAGAGAGTTATGTTTGCTACAACGAAGCTGAAAGGACACACAGCCCTATGGTGGGACAGTGTCCAAATAGAGAGAAGGAGGATGAAGAAGTTGCTAGTAAAGAAATGGTGAAGGATGGTGGCCAAGTTGAAAGGCAGATTTCTACCCAAGGATTACCAGAATGCACTGCATCAGCAAGTGCAAAATTTGAAATAGAAAGGCATGACAGTGAGAGAGTATATTGAAGAGTTCTACCAGGTAAATTTGAGAGCTAGTTATATAGAGGACACCCCGGAGAAAACAAAAAAGGTATGTAAACAGTTTAAGATTGGAAATATTAGATGAAATCAAAATTCTTTCCCCAAAAAGTATAGACGAGGCATACCAGAGTGCCATGAAGGTAGAAGAGAATATCACTAGAGAGAAAAATGCTAGGAGAGGACGAGGAACCGACAGAGGAAGAGGACAGTCTTATGGCAGAGGCTGAACTGCCAGCAATAGTGAGGAAGGAAGTAGTTCCAAAACTTCTGGGACAACAGAAAAAGGTGACAGCACTAGAGGTCATAGGCCATATCAGCGAGGGAGAGGAAATGGCCTTGGTAGAGGAGCTAACTATTAGCGCTATAGGTGCCGCAAGTGGGGGCACAAATCTTTTGAGTGTCCTGAAGTGGAATAAGTTGGAAATAGAGGTGTGTATCTCAAATAGCCAAAGGAAGCAAAGGCACCCCCTCAGGAAGCAGAAAATGTGGCAAAAAAGGAGGAAGCCTTAGTTTTAAACAAAGTGTTGCTGAAACTAGCCAAAGAAACAACTGGAAAAACTCAAATGAAAGCATTATTCTGGACAGTGTGTAAGTGACACGGAAAATGTTGTAAGCTGATTATCGATAGTGGAAGCACAGATAACCTGGTTTCCATAGAAATGGTAGAGAAGTCAGGGTTGAAACCATTGAAGCATCCCACTCCTTACAAGGTATCATGGCTGCAGAAAGACCATTAGCTATTGGTAGATGAACAATGCGAAGTTGAGTTCCACATTGGCAGATATAAGGATAAGGTTATTTGTAATATAATGCCAATGGATGCATGCCATATACTGTTAGGAAGGCCATGGCAGTATGACAGGAAGGTAGTACATGACGGGAAGACAAACTGCTATAAGTTTGTTAAAGATGGGATCAAGCACACACTTGTACCCATCAAGGAGGAGGAGACGACAAAAACAAGCGGGACGAGAGTGTTACTAATGGGTGGAAAACAATTTTTGAAGCAGACTAAAGACATTGAAGTAAGCTATGCTATTGTAAGAAGAGCCAAGATGGCGTTGTAACACATAGAGGTGTTAGATTTGCCTACGGAAATTCAGTACATGCTACAGGAATTCAGCAATATAGTAGTGGATGACTTACCAGATAAATTACCTCCCAAGAGAAGTATAAGTCATCATATTGACTTTATACTTGGAGCAGGTCTACCGAATAAGGCAGCGTATCAGATGAGCCCCAAAGACAATGAGGAGATCAGAAAACAGGTGCAGGAATTGTTCGATAAAGTGTTGATAAGGGAGAGTTTGAGCCCCAACGCAGTTCCAATAGTTCTCACTCCCAAGAAAGGAGGAGAATGGCGAATGTGCACAGATTCGAGGGCCATCAAAAAAATTACCATCAGGTACAGATTTCCACTGCCGCAGATGGATGACATGATGGACTACCTAAGTGGGGCAGCATACTTCTCAAAAATTTATTTAAAGAGTGGGTATCATCATATTTCAATCAGGGAAGGGGATGAGTGGAAGGAAACCTTCAAAACCAATCAAGGATTGTATAAGTGGCTGGTAATGCCATTCATACTGAGTAATGCACCCAATACATTTATGCGACTAGTGAACGAAATGCTGAAAGAATTCATTGGAAAGTTTGTAATAGTGTACATAGATGATCTATTAATTTTTAGCAAGACAAGGGAGGAACACTTTTGACATATTCGAAGTGTGCTGGAAAAATTGCAGCAGAATAAGCTACTGATAAGTCTGAAAAAAATGAACTTTTCTACAAAAAGAATTGGTTTATCTGGGTTTCGTGATTGCAAAAACAAGTTGAAGATGGACCCAGAGAAAATTGCAGCAATTGTCAAGTGACCATCCCCAAAAATTTTGTTTGAGGTATGTAGTTTTCATGGGCTGGCAGGTTTTTACCGTAAATTTATAAGAAATTTCAGTGAAATCTGCACACCTATGTTGGACACTATAAAGAAGACAAGTCAACCTCTTCGTTGGACCGAGGCAGTAGAGATGAGTTTTTAGCTACTGAAGAAGAAGATCACAGAAATATCAATCCTAAGATTTCCAGATTTTAAAATTCTTTTTCAGGTTCATTGTGATGTAAGCGGTATAGCCATTGGAGCTGTACTTAGCCAAGAAGACAAACCTATTGTGTTTTTCAGCGAGAATTTGAATGAGAGCAGGCAAAAGTATTCATCCTACAACAAAGAATTCTATGTTGTCGTCTAAGCATTGAAGCATTGGAGACACTATTTGTTGGGGAATGAGTTTGTTTTATTCTCAGATAATTTTGCACTGCAATATGTGATGCAACAGCATAAGCTGAATCACAAGCATGCAAAGTGGGTAGAATATTTGCAGAGTTTCACCTTTGCATTGAAGCACATTAGTGGGCAGGCCAACAAGGTGGTGGATGTGTTGAGTAGAAGAACCTTACTTTTGCAGGAGAGTATGATACAAGTACTCAACTTTGAGCATTTGAAAGACTTGTATCAGATCGACACAGACTTCAAAGAGGCTTATGAAGCCTATCAGAATCCTTTGTTGAGAAAAAATAGTCCATGGTTAGACTATAATTTGCAGGAGAAGCTATTGTTTAGAGGGGCACAATTATGCATTCTTGATTGTTCAATGAGAGAGAATGTCATTCAGGAGAAGCACAGTGGAGGTATAGCTGGACATCTCGGCATAGACAAAACATTAGAGTAGCTTGGCCACTTCTATTATTGGTTGAAAATGCGAAGGGATATGCAGAGATTTGTGACAAGATGTAAAGAGTGTCAGTTGGCAGAAGGACACAGTCAAAATACACGGCTATACACGCCATTGCCCATTCCAAGTAGACCATGGGACTCAGTCAGCTTGGACTTCGTCTTGGATCTACCAAGGACACAGTGGGGTTATGATTTAGTGATGGTAGTAATAGACTAGTTTTCAAAGATGGCACATTTCATCCCTTGTAGAAAAACCAATGATGCCACTCACGTGGCCCACTTGTTCTTTACAAAGATAGTTAGGCTACACGGTCTACCTAAATCCATTCTCTTTGATAGGGACGTGAATTTTACAGGGCACTTCTGGCGTACCTTGTGGAAGAAGATGGACATGCAGTTAAGTTTAAGCTCTGCTTATCACCCGCAGTCTGACGGGCAAACAGAGGTGGCAAACAGGAGTCTGGGGAACCTACTACGAAGTTTGGTTGATGAAAATTCATGAATGTGGGATCAAGTACTTGCCCAGGCAAGGTTCGCTTATAATGACTCGCCCAATCACAACACGAGTTACAGTCCTTTTTAGATCTTATATGGCAAGCATCCTCACATAGTGCATGAGTTACGAGGTCTGGGACAACAGGAAAGACGGAGTGCTGATGAGGAAGAATTTGCTAAAGCGATGAATGATTTACATGAGCAGGTGAAAATAAAGTTGCAAGACATCAGTCAAAAATATAAGCAGCGAGTAGATTTGAAATGGAGAGAGGTACAAGCTAATGTGGGGGATGAAGTCCTCGTACATCTACGCAAAGAAAATTTTCTAGAGGTGCATACAACAAGTTGAAGTACAAAAGGATAGGCCCCTCCAAGGAACATTTTCTCAGAATCGCCCCGCCAACCGGCGATTCTTAGAATTGCCCCATCTGCTATGAATCACCCCAAACAATGCTTAAAAACAAATATACATTAGACCTTTGGATTCACATACATTGATTCTATACTTTTTAGATTGCCAAACATTGAGGAAGTTTCTCCTCCAATATTTAATTGAGAAGGGTTCCGACATGGCAGAAACCTAAACAAATACAAACACATGTAGGAGAGCTTGAATCAAAACTCTACAATAAGTTGGTGTAGAAATGATAAAGACTAAATTCTGAGTGATTTCCAATACTATAGAATTGTGTACTGGCATCGTCTTATAACATGAATTCTAATGGAAAATGAAAGTCCAACTTACTATGCAACCACATCGAAGGTGACATTGTCACACATTAGAGTCCTCCAGGATGAATGGTCATTTGTTGTGGCCTCAATTCTATTGTACAGTTCATTATTAGTGTCATAAAGCGACCTCTTAATCTCTAGTAGAGTTGTCCTTGTAGAAATGAGATAACTTAACTACATTACCCAATACAAAATTCACTGCAAAATACAAATATGCTATATTCCCATGACAACACAGTGGCAAGTATTTTCATTTCCTCGATGTATTTTTTTGTGTAAGAACCCAAACATTGATTTCACAAAGAAAAGAGTCGCTCATGGGTACACTTACCATCAGGCTCATTATATGTTTCCTTAGTTACAGATTAATGTTCAAATTTGTTGATTTTTAATTGCAAATCTTTTCCCTCTCACGTGATGGGTCTGATGCGATAGTAGTGTTCATTCTCATTATTGTCTTCCATATACTGGTAATATTCTTAGCATTACATTCTATCCTTTTATAGATTTCAAAAATTAGGGTAATTTGTGGTTTCCTTTAATACATGGCTATAATCATTTTCTAATTGACTTTTTAGAATTGTTGCAAAGGGAGATGTTTTTATGCTATCGTTAATATATTCACAGTGAATTTGATAAATGTAATCCTCTCAGTGGTAATTGATGTTAAAGGATGTCAAAACTTAGATTGCTCATTTTGGTTGTGTTTCCCATTGTGGTATTAGTGTCCATGTGCTCCTCATGAGTCGCCTACAACAAAATAAGACAAACACAAAATACCATGTAACTATATTTAAAATGCCATCAAAGTTATTATAGTGGTTCATAAGATGACAGTGACATTGACCTTCCTTTAAAGGTTTTTAAAGAAATTAAAATATATTATTATTATGGCCTTAGATACTCTAATCAAAGTAAATCGAGTGGTTGTAGGTAGCTCATCGTATTCTCCCTACATGTGGGGTATGATTTCACTGATGATGCATTATTAGGATTCTGATTTACACTAGAGTTATCTTCTAGGAACTTGCTTGTTTTTTCCAATTATTTCATTCTTGATAGAAAATACTCTGGCATCTAGGTTTGGGATTTATTGATAGCAAATGAAGTTATGCTACCTTCATTTCTCGGGAACACATTTATGAGGGAGTAACAAGGTTCTTGAGGTGTAACTGAGTTTCTTTAGAACAAATGAAACTTGCTTCTGGGATTTCTTGTGAACTTTTTGTGAACATATTTCATGGAGAGGATGATTAGTTTAGTGAGGGTCATTAGAGGAGATTCACTGTAATCTGACTCCAATTCCTCTTTTTAGTGAAATACTGGCCTCCTATCAATTTGTCATGCTAAAAATTAAAATAAGGATAATTACGCAAATGTGCTTGATGTGATATGGTAAATTTGTCCATCTATGTTTAGGTGATATCAGTTCCTACTATCAATCATCATCTAGGTTCTAAGGAATATCTCATTCCCTTAGCATGTAAAGGAATTATTGGTCATTACTGAATATTTAAAGATTATTAATTAATATTTCATTGATTATATTTCTTCTACATTATCAAATAAAATTTGCAAAATGAGTTACATGTTTGATGTGTAAATTTGGTTTTTAATAGTTAGAATTTGTTTCTCGATCTTGCATGTGAATTCAATATCTAATTTCCCTTCTCTTTGATGGCCTGCTCAGTGCTGATAGGCCTCAACAGGATAAGATTGTTGTGTGGAACCTTTTTAGTTTTAATCCTCACAAGTTTCAAAACTTCGTTTTCATTCTTCTAAGTATCCTGGTGCTCTAATGTGGTGAGGAAATTTTCAATTGCTCATAATTTATACACCTCCTTTCACCCTTTGGTTTCTCTAATAATCTAGTGAATAGAAATGTTAGTTTCCACCATGGAATCTCTGCTATGAATATATTTTTGTGTGTATAATTTTAATTTAGACTGATTAGGATAAGCTATATTAAGGTTATATTTCCATCTCTACTAGTTCTTGATCATCTATTGAGATTAATGATTCTTGAATTCTCAAATAATGGTGTACTGTCTTCAATGCATCTATTTCTAAATAGCACTGGGTTTCTAAAAATTTAATGTTGTATTGTCTTCTATTAAGAGATAGGCTTTACTTTACGTATATGTTAACTAGACGTCATGCGGAAGTTTTGTTCCTTGTTCTCATTTTATTAATAAATGTATCACTTTTCTCTTTGTGATTCTTAGGGATTTTATGTTTTCGATTCCATCTTGTGGCAGTTTGTTTCTTTAAAAATAAATAATTTTTTTTCTTGCTTGTCTATACTTTTTTAAGCTACAAAGATGAATTTATTTCATCCCATTTTCTTCCAAAGGGAATCTCTGTCTGACCTCTACTATATTTTGGATTCATTTGTTCTACTAACTTAGTTTATAAATGGTAACATTGGAGAGGCTTGAGAAATAACTTTGAACAAATTGTCCCATTCGATGAAAATTTGCAGCGATGCATGAATATTCATCATTTCCATTATCTCCAGCACCTTTGTTGATTATGCCACGAGGGTTTCTACTCTATGGAAATGATTGACGAAATATTAAACTAATTTTTAGTAGTTAAATATTTTATAAACCTAGTAATGATAATTTGGCAATTGCAGTAACATTATAATGCTACAGGGTCAGTAGACTTACACCTAAAAAGCTATATCTTTATTTAGATTTGCACATAGATCTTGTTACGAAAACCTTCTTTTGGCATAGGTCTAATTGAATTCCAATACATTCATTTTGTATAAATATTTACGTCCACAAATGAATTCCCGTAAATTTATTTGTTTGGAAATCCATGCCTGTGTAGGATATTCATAAAACAGTTTATATAATTGATGTATGCATCGTATCTTGAAATAAAATCAATGATTTCCATATGGTGTTAAATGAGAAGTTATGAGTCATTTTTATGTTGGATTATATGTCTTAATTATGATCATTTTTATTGTTTAAAATATCTACAATGCAATATTAAATTAGAGATATAATGTATGTTTTATTCAATATACAAATAATGACTTTTGAATTCATTTAGTGATGTAATTTGTTCATAATGTCATGGCTTTCTAATTTTATAGTTGAAAAATTTTCAATTTTTTTGTATCTAACATGTTATGGTTGAAAGCATGTTGACTTTATACTTAGGAAAGAAAAATGATATTCTACTAAAAACATTAATGTGTTTTTTCCTCACAAACAACTTTGTTTGGCACATAAAAATTTGGTTTTACTAGCATTTTTAAAAAGTTTGAAAATTGACCCTAAAAAAAAAAAATCATCATTCGAGTATCATCACTTTTTCTTTTTGAAGCTATATTTTGCATGAAAATTTTGTAGTAAATTTTGTAGTCACTGCCATTTTTAAAACATGTTCAAAATTGACCCCTAAAAAATAAAATCATCATTCCAGTATACACACTTTTCATTTTTAGCACTGTTTTTTATGTTTTTTTAGGGTTTTTTGGCCATAGTTCTCGTTTTGAGTTTATAGTTCCCATTTCAAAGTTTACATTGTTATGAGCAGTGGAAGAAAAGGTTGTGTGTTGATCTACAATGTGGAGGATAGCAAGATGATGGCAGAGGAATGGTGGAGTGGGACCGTGTGTGGAGATGCCACAGATAGAGAGATAACATAAAAAAAAATTGAGATTTTCTGTCAGAAAATAAAAATTCTCCTTGAGTGGCAGAGAAGCTGAAACCTTTAAACCCTTCCTGCTTCGGATTGCATAATGGAAACCTTGATTGCCTGATGGAAAACCCTAAAGAATTTTTCAAAAAAATCTTTACCTGCAATGATAAAAGAAAAATGCCCAAAAACAAAATAGTAATGAAACCTTAAAATCCTATCTAAATAATTACAATATTCACAAACTACACGCCGTTAAATAGCTAGATTTATCGTTATGCCACAGAAATATTTTCAGAATTTTAAACTTAATGTGAGGTGCTTCAGAAAACCCTTCATGCATTTGCAACAAAAATTCTAATGATGAGCCCGAGATTAAAACTCGCTGGGCTCTTTCAGAAAATGCAATCTTGGGAGTTGGCTGGTTCAGCCAAAAACTTCCACTAACGCCCGGTAAACTCAAAATTAAGGATATCCTGCACAACTTAAATCAATCATTAACATAGAGGGAAAAAACAACAATGAAATTCAGGTCAAATAAAGATACCTACCATTATATTCAGAAATTAAACTATCATTCAAACCTCAGAGATTAGACAAGATACCTGTGCCTAAATCAATCTTCATCAAGCTATCATCAATGGCTGAAACTAAATATATGCAGAAAAATAAAACATCTTACAACATTTCCAGAAGAGTGACACCGACAAGATTTTCAACCCCAAAGTCTTTCTTTATTGCACAAAAAATGACTACAAGAGAGCTTTCTTTAGCATACGACTCTAAGATCGAATAATTTCAAATGCCTCTAACTCCCTATTTAAAGGAAAAATTCCCAACGACTAGTTCGAGTGATCCATGTCAAACTAATCTCGACCATCGATGAGGTTCAAAATCCCTTTCAACCTCATTCGTCGAAATTTTAAATGCATTTTAATATATTAAAAAAATTAAAATCTTGCATTTATTTCCTCAAAATTTTGACTTATTATTATTTTATTTATTTTTCAAATTTATTTCTTTTTAATTTACTTTAAACTTATTTTATTTTATTTTTTAGTTATTTTTATTTTTATCCTTATATCTATATATTATTATTATTTACTGTTTTTATTTAATTTATTTATTTTTTATTTTTGGATCCTCGAACTTAGCCTTTGGAAAAATCACCTAGGACCTGGGACTTAGGACTTATGAGGGGATTAGAACATTTTCTAACCTTTTTTACAATTTTATATCTCAAGCAGGAAAACCCATTTGACATAGACCCTCACAGACCACCTAGCTCTGTGACACAAATATAATCTAGCAGATCAAGCAATTTGTAATAACCTAACCAAATAATTAGGATTATTTCCAAAGTACTTTTACAAAGACTTGAAGCACACTAGGATTCCCCTAAGATTCTAATGGAAAAATCCATTCTAACTTTGGGGTTAGGCTGAAGGGAAACTCTATCAATCATGGATCAGTGAGACATAAAACCTTCCATAACATAGATTACCACTAGAAAATTAGGTTTGCCTAGGAAATTTACATACATGACATAGATCTGCTAAGATTATTTACAATTTACACATGCAGACTGGGTTTACAACATAATATGATCGAGCTGATGATGATAGTCAAATGACATGGACACGTCGATCAAGCACTATCCCTTTTGCGAAAAAGGGGGTGTAAGATGTTGACCACTACATGTCAACTAGGTGTTCAAATTCCAACTCTTGTATCTTGCTCTCCTGCAAGAGTAGAACTCTTCTACTTAATGCATCTGTTACCTTGTTCGCTTGACCACTGATATGCTTCAATACGAATGTAAAACTCTACAAGTACTCCACCCATTTTGCATGTTTGTGATTCAACTTATGTTGCTGCATAACATACTGTAATGTAAAATTATCATAAAACAAGAAAAACTCATTACCCAATAGATAATGTCTCCAATGCTTCAAGGCTTGGACGATGACATAAAACTCCTTGTCATAAGATGTATACTTTTGCCTGCTTTCATTTAATTTTTTGCTGAAATAGGCTATTGGTTTGTCTTCCTGACTAAGTACGGCTCCAATGGCTATACCAATAGCATCAAAATGAACTTGAAAAAGTTTGTTGAAATCAGGAAACCTCAAAATTGGCCTCTTAGTGATCTTCTTCTTCATTATCTAGAAGCTCTTCTCTACAACTTCAGTCCATTGAAAAGGTTGACTTGCCTTTTTGATTGTATCCAACATAGGTGTGTAGATTCCACTAAAATTCTTTATAAACTTGCGATAGAAACTTGCCAACCCATGAAAACTTCGAACTTCAAATAAACTCTTAGGGGATGGCCAGCTAAGTATAGCTGCAATATTTTTTGGGTCCATTTTCAGCTCATTTTCTGCAATCACAAAACCCAAATAGACTAACTCCTTTTGAAAGAAAGTACATTTTTCAATGTATTAGCAACTTATTTTGCTATAACTTCTCTCGAACATATCGAACATGTCGAAAATGTTCTTCCTTGGTCTTGCTGAAAATCAATATATCGTTAAGATACACAATCACAAATTTCCCAATGAACTCCTTCAACATCTCGTTCATCAGTCGCATGAAAGTAGTAGGGGAGTTACTAAACCCAAATGGCATCACTAGCCATTCATACAACCCTTCATTAGTTTAGAAAGTTGCTTTCCATTCGTCCCCTTCTCTGATTCTAATCTGATGGTATCTGCTCTTCAAATCTATCTTCGAAAAATATGCTGCCCCACTCAAGCAGTCCATCATGTCATCCATTCATGGCAATGGAAACCTATATTTGATTGTAATTTTGTTTATTTCTCATGAATCTGTACACATCCACCACTCCCCTCCTTTCTTGGGAGCTAGAACTATCGGAACTGCACAGGGACTTAAAATTTCCCGTATCAAGCCTTTGTCCAACAATTCCTGTACCTTCTTCTTGATCTCTTCATTTTCTTTGGGACTCATCCGATAAGCATGTTTATTCGGTAAACTAGCTCTAGGGATGAAATCTATGTGATGAATGATACTCCGCTTTGGTGGTAATTTATCTGGTAAATCATCCACCACAATGTCACTGAATTCCTGCAACATTTACTGGACTTCTTCAGGTAAGTCAAAAATTTCAGTGTGCAACAACACTGCTCTCGGTCTCCTTATAACAACCTACTTTACCTCCTCATCTTCAATCTGTTTTAGAAATTCTTTTCCACCCACCAACAACACTTTTATCCCACTAGAATCTGCTATTTCTTCTTCCTTGATGGGTACTAGCATATGCTTGATCCCATCCTTGAAAAACTTGTAATAGTTTGTTTTCCCATCATGAACAACTTTTCAGTCATACTACCATGGTCTACCTAGCAAAATATGACACACGTCCATGGGCATGACATCACAAATCACTTTGTCCCTATACTTGCCAATATGGAACTCCACCTCACACTGCTCATCAACTAGTAGTTGGTGACCCTTCTATAACCGCGACACCTTATAGGGAGTTGGGTGCTTCAATCTTTTTAAACCCAATTTCTCCATCATCTCTGTTGCAACCAGATTATCAGTGCTGCCACTGTCTATAATCAGCTTGCATCATTTCCCATGTGACCTGCACACAGTCTGGAATAATGCCTTTCTTTTGGTTTGTTCAGTTGCTTCCTTTGCCAGTTTCAGCAGTACCTTGTTCAAGACTAAGGCCTCTCCTGTCTCCGATACACTCTCTACCTCCTGAGGGGGTGCCTATGTTTCCTCTATCTAAGCAACATATGCTCCTCTTTGACTAGCCTGTTCTCCTTCAGGACACTAAAAGGACCTGTGCCCCCACTTGTGGCACTTGTAACACTGGTAGGTAGCTCCTCTGCCCTTGCCATTTCCCCTTCCTTTTTGGTATGGCCTTCCTTCCCCAGTGCTACCTTCCTTTTTTTCTGCCCCTAAGGTCTTTAAACTGCTACCCTCTTCACTGTTGTTGGTAATTCTTCCTCTGCCAAAGGATTGTACTCTCTCTCTACCACTTCCTTGTCCTCTCCCGACATTGTGCTTTCTTGCAAATTTTTCTTCTGCCTTTAAGGCACTCTGGTATGCTTCCTCTATGGTTTCTGGAGAATGAATACTTATCTCATCCAATATCTCCAGCCTTAGGCGATTCACAAACCTTGTTGTCTTTTCTAGGGTGTATTCAGTATAACTAGCTCTCAAATTCCCCGATAGAATTCTTCAATATATTCTTTCACCATCATTCCTCTCTGCTTCAAATTCTACACTTACTGATATAGAGAAATCTAGTAATCTTTGGGCAAAAACTTACCCTTCATCTTGGCGACCATTCTGGTCCACTTTTTAATGGGTAACTTATTCAATATTCTCCTCTATTCTTGGACACTATCCCACCATAAGGCCACATGTCCTCTCAGCTTGGTGCCAACGAATTTAACTCTCCTATCTTCACTGACCTCTTCACATTCAAAATATTTGTCTAACTCACTAATCCAGTCTAGCAACAGTTCTGTGGACAAACTACCATCATAGTTCGGAAGTTTAGGCTTTGGCATACTCCTAGCCAACAAAACTAACCTTAACAATTTGATTTCAGGTCCTTCTTCATATGATCCATCTTTCGTAACTACAGCTTCTTCGTCACTGTCATCCCCTACTTCTGGATCCCTTCTCCTTCCTTCTTTTACTGCAACCAAACGGGCATTCAAGATCCTATTATCTTCCCTCAATCATTCCTCTACCACTCTTTGAATAACTCTGCCAAGACCTCTTCTTCCAACTTCCATTTTATAAAGAAAAATAGTTAAATGAACCTGCTCTGATACCAAAATTGATGGGACCAACCCTTTATATCTGCGGGTTAATATTTAACTGTTGATTGAATGATGCTAATGATCTGGTTGGTTGACCTTTATGGTATTGTACTACAGTTTAATTGTGACGAGGACATGTTCCCTGGCCTTAGGCCTCGTTCCTTCCTGCTCTTACTATCCTTCGAAACCATAAACTATTCATTCCATTGTTCTTTCTCTATGCTGCTTGTGAGGTCTGTGGTTTCACGAAATGAGGGTTTTCTTTGTTAGTTTGACGGTGTGTCATTTCACTGTGCCTAGGTGTGCAACTCTGCGAGGGTTTCCACTTGCGTATGCTCTTAGTGCTTCCAGTTTCATGCTTGGTTTTGAGGCTCTGGGTCTAGAACCCTTGGTCTCAGTCTCTGTTATCAGTTTCGCTCAGTTTTGGTTATGTTTCCAATTGGAGGCTTTGGTTTTATATGATTGTCTTTAATGCACTTGCTTCGCAGTCTGATTGTTTGCTTTGTTTTTTTTTTGCACAAGTTGCGGTTGTGGAGTGGCTTGACTTCTGGCTTTCACTTGGTGGTCATACAAAAGGTGAGTTGTCTCTCTATGTTGCTCTTTTCTACTTTGTTTGTCCTCCATTGTTGACAGTCTTTTCTCCTTGTGTGCAACAATCACCTCTGTGACTGTAACCTTAATTTTGTGGCTTCTCCTCTGGTTTGCATGGGCTCGGCTCTCCCTTGGTGAGTTTCTTAATAACCCTTTCCTCTGGTTTTTGTTTTGTTTTCGTAATTTTTGTTTCGTTCTTCGGTTCTAATGGCCTACTTGTTGACCAATGTAGGTGAGCGACAGGCTTCGTTCGTCATCCTCACGCCTTGTCTCCTACACCTGAACCAGGTAGGGTCACTCCTCGGTGTTTTTCCTGTTTGACTGTTTGAGGGTTTCACTGTTCATAGGGTTTTATGGGTCATTAGTTGAGTTTTAGCTTTGGCCTTGCTACACCCTGGCCTCATTGTGCCTGTAGCTTTACTGTATATTTTTATGGCTCTGCTATTGTAACCATGGTTGTATTGATACGATCCTGTGATGACCTCGTGGTGGTTTATAGTTTTGTCAACTCTGTTTTATTTGCTGGTCTCTCAACAATGAACTATGGAGGCTCAGTTTTGAAATATATATATCTATATATATATATATATATATATATATATATATATATATATATAAAATATATATTATATATATTATATAGATATAATATATTATAATATATATAATTTATACAGTAATTTCGATTGTTAAAAATTTGCAAGGAAAATGGTTATGCATTCGTTTCTATACCTGTAGCTTGTTTTCTTGGTATTCCTCTGACTGTGACTCTCTTGTTTTTCCTGTAGGCTTTCTCTGTTACAATGCTAACTTTTTTGGGTGCTCTCCTCACTTCGGTGCTTACTATTCATTATCTGTCATCATTGTGCTTATAGAAAAGAAAATGAATTTAATTGTATTTCGAAGAAAATACGTTAAAGCTATAATATGAATGGATTGAGATGTGTTTGTTCTTCAGAATGATTCTGTGCATTTTCTTCATTCATTTCTATGGTGGTCAAAAATATTACAATAGTTGTTTCCTCTTTTCGTTTTGTGGAGAACACTGGACAGTTAGCAAACTGCCACTAGTTACATTAAGTGGTTTCTAAATAAATGTCTTTTCTTGTTTTGTAAACTAAAAGCAAAGTTTAAATAAAACTAAAATAGTAAAAAGAACACGTAAGCAAAAAAACTAATAGTGGCTGAGACAGCTATTCCTAGAAATGTAAATGAAAATGGAAACTAACAAAACTCAAACTATTATAAGAGACAAACTCCCAACCATGACCTCCCCGAGCTGGATGCTCCTGCATCAATAGGGCATCGATCTACAAGCCCTAATTGAAGAATGGAAATACAAAGATTGAGTATATATACCAAAGGAGAAAATTCAACTAATCGGAAGAGCCTATTTCAAGCAACAAGAGTTGACTCTTCGCTTTACTTTTTAGTAGTCTTTTTTTTTAATATTATCTAGTCTATTTTTTATTATATAAGTAATACTCTATTTAATTTTTTGATTATCAGTCTCTCAACTAGAGAATAGTACCAACAATCAGAATTTTTTTGTATTTATACTACTAATTTATTTTCCAAAATGACACACTAAAACACATAACAATATATATTAACACTTTTAATTATAATATAGTTTTTACTAAATATATATATAAAAGAAAAATAAATATTATTAAAAATTTCAATTAAAAAAGACCATTCATATAACATTTTTAGAACAACAATGAAAAAAACACATGAGGTAAAATTTGAAAGATATTCTAAGAAATATATGCCCTTGCTTATATATTAGTTTGTTTTGAAGAAGGTTGTACATCCCAATACATACATTCACTCTACATTATTGTTAATCATTTTTTTAATAAAAATGTGCTGATAACTTGATTGACAAATTAAGATAATATTATTTTTCTTTCACCAATTAAATTATGGTTTATTAAGAATGATGTGCAATATGAATTCTCAAAGATAATGCAACAGAAAATAGACATTTAAATTAGATGTATATAGATTTTCACTTTATATATATTTAACACCCACCCACATGAAAATAAGTTTAGAATTTCAATTACACTAGATTGGCTTATGCATATTGGGTTATAGAATGTACCCAAATGCAATAAGCATAGGAAATGTTTTAAAAAAATTTAATGAGTGAATTATTTGGGTTGAATCTCTTTTTCGATAGATAAAGTCTTAGGGATGAGACCAGTGGAATATTGAGAATATTGGGAATATGTTTGGTTCCATGTTAATTGGTGTGTAGTCTAAATATTCCTTTATAAATTACATTAATTACTGAGAAAATTTATTGAAACTTTATCCATTACTGTGAGGTCACATATATCTGATAAAAATGATAGAAATTTTATACATCTGTTGATAAAAGTTCTCCAAATAGAGATGATTTGTTGATAAAAATTATAAACATTCTCTACATTCATTGATAAAGATTATAGAAATTCTATTAATATGGAAACCGAATCTATTTATAAAAATGTTATCCTTTATTTTGAGACAAATCTGTTAAACTACTTGCAATTCTTGAACTCACCACCCATGTTTTTTATATAAAAGTATTTTTTAACATAAAAATAAGTTTAAGTGAACTCTATATAAAAATATATATATATATATATATAAATTATTTTTATTTTTATTTGTTTAAACATATTAATTATCATCTATATATTAATTTTTATTTTTATTTATTTAAACATACTAATTATAGTAATGGTTTTGTTAATTTTTAATAAAGTTATTTTTTAAAATTATTTATAACATTTAAATTTAAGTATGTTAAATAATAAAATAATTCAAAAATTCAAAAATTTATTTATATTTATGTATGTATTCAATAAAATAATTATGCTATATTTAATTTTAATAGGGTTTTAACAATTTTAATTTAAAGCTCCATTCACTATTTTAAGCATATGAAAGGGCACGCATAAGAAAATATGCTTAAAATAGGTAGAGTACGAGATTTTTAAATTGATAGTTGCTCATCATGAGTGGTTGTAGAAACATGTACTCCAAGGATTGCATGGTAAACACAAGCAAGGAAGACCAATCAAAGAGGATGAACAAAGTAAGTATAAGAACAACCAAGAACACGCCTGGAACTTGATGATCGAAGCACCATGAAGACTCCAAGATTGAAGACCCTTCAGAGGGTGGAAACACCAGGAGCATATGATGAAAAATATCAGCCACAATGAAAACCATGTCAACACTAAATCAAGTCCATGTCATCATTCAATATCAGTCCCAATCATCCAAGATAGTGACATGTCAAGTTTCATCATATGATGACGTGGAAGATAAAATGTATCATTGTAATCATTGTATAAGAAAAACAAGTAAAATCCCAAGCATCATAAGCGAACTCAAGAGTCACATAAGTGAAAAGGACATGTAATACCAAAAGTCACATGTAATTCCAAAATTCATTTGGAACTTCAAAGGATGTAGAAGTCCAAAGGTCACTAGAAGTTAGAAAGTCAAGAGTCATGAGGATATGGAAGGTCACTCCTAAAGTTATAAATAGGTCCTCATTTCTCATGTAAAGGACTTTTAGCCTTGGCTTCTCCCATAAGGCATAAGAGAGATAAGTTAGTACTTTTGGGGAGTAAGTATTGGCTCCAATTGCTCTATTATTGGAGTAAGTTATGTTCATTGTATTCATGCATCTTGGGAGTTTTACTTAATATTTGAAGCATGATGGCCAACACATTTTCATACATGGATTATGAATGTTTGTAAGAATATTCTATGAATGTTTATGGTTCATGTTTCCTTTCTGATGCAGGAGCATCCAGCTCTGAGGAGACAGAAGGTGGTTGACGGTCTCGTGGAGAGAACAAGAACAAGCAAAGACTACATGCATAGCTGGACAGTTTATTAGACTTGTCATTTGTTTTACTTTTCTTTATTATTTGTTTCATTTCCCAGAAGGTCGTTAGAGACCATAGAAATTAGAAACTATGAATTGTTTTTAGTTTAGGAAATAGTTAACAGTAAATTAGCATTTTGGTAAAAGAGACTGGTGGGCAATTGTACAAATTCTGGCGGGACAGTTCAACCGGAAATGGAAGCAGTTATGCCTTCCAGATGTTAAAAACGAGAAAAAAAGATAGTGAAGAGATTCCCCTGGAGTGAAGAGAAGATACAGTCCTCTGTAATAAAACAAAATTATTTTTATATTGCCAATTGAAGCACCACTGCTAAATTAGTTCATACATTGATGTTATTTTCTATATGATTAAATTACATTTGAAATAGTAAGACAACAAGCAGTAACAAGAAGAGTAAAGTGCTGCTATAGAAAACTACTTCCAACAAAGAAAGGAGAGCAACTACAGTCGCTGACAAACGATCAGGTAACGAAATATAAACCCTCATACTAATTACAAATAATGCAAATGCTGGAATTGAAAGCAAAGTAGTTTAATCTAATTAGTCCATTACAACCAAGACACAAAAAAGAGTTTTCTGAGCATATAACACTCACCCAGAACGAGTTCCCTTACAAACGAAGCTTTAAAAAAAAAATATAGATACAACAGAACAGGTTATAAGAGCTACAAACGATAGAGAGGAGCACAGTTCGTCTACCATTCAGGTGACTGCAATTATTTACAAAAAAGAACCTCAAACCCCTCTATAAGTTAACAAACGAATCAACGTGGGAAAGACCCTACCCGTTGTATAAGGTTGGGAGGGTTTCGAGCTGTTTCCAGATATTGCAGAGAGCACAAACCCTCGGCGGCCAGCCACCTTAAACAACCTGCAAAACGGAGGTGGATGCAGGTTAGCACAAGCTGAAGCAAGAAAACAAATAAAAACTAGCAAATGAACGAGTCACAACCTACATTGGTTCTTACCTGAAGTTGAAAAGGCGGCACTGCGAAACCAAACTGATAACCATAGCCTGAAGATAAGGAACGAGAGGGTCAGAGTCTATAATAGATGCAGAAGCAGAGTCTGGCATCGAACTAGAGTTTACCTCAGAGGCAAAGTTGAAACGCAATGAGCCAGAAGCGGGGAACTGAAGGGAACTGTGTCACAGTTGGAGCCACAAATTAACAGTGCGAGAAACGAACCCATTCAACAGGGAATATTTAAAGAAACAGCTAATACAACAAATTACAGTGCAGGAGCGGACGGTGTTGTCACCCTCATAGGAACCCAACGCACAGAACATCGGGAGGCCAGAAACACCAACGAAACCCAACGTCTGAGTGAGGAAGCCGAAGGCACAAATAACCCTCAACAGAGCAGAGCAAGAGTCCAACACAATGAACAGGTGAAAATGACCAAATACCGAGAATAGGGTTGTCAAAAGGCGGGAGCGGCTTGACAAGGAGTACCAGCAGGTGGCGTTTCATGACCTGTACCGTAAGTTAACTCTCCGAAAGATCGAGAGGGCCTGTACATTCGCACTATTACCAATGTTTATCACATTAAATGCCACATAGTTGAACCAACCTACGCCACATTGGAGGGTTGGGCCATCAAAAGTGGTATCAGAGCAAGTTTGTTGAGTAGGAGCAAATGGAGGTTCGCAGAATAGGAAGAGGAAGAGGAAGAGCGGTCCGAAGGATAGCAAAAGAGGGACTTCGTGAGGAGATTCGCGCTTTGCGAGAAAGATTGGCAATGGTGGAAGCTGGGGGAAGGAGAGACCCAGAAGATGATAGTGATGAAGAAGTGGCTGAACCAGAAGATGAGTTTGAAGGGGTGACACTGAAATTTCGATTATTAAAGTCAGTTTTGTTGTCTAGTCATAAGCCAAGGCATGAGCTACCCACTTATGATGGAAGTTTCTCTACAGATGTGTTACTGGATTGGTTGAGTGAAGTAAATAAATATTTTGAGTTCGAGGAAACCAGTGAGGACAAACAAGTGAAGTTTGCCGCCACGAAACTAAAAGGACATGTGTCCTTGTGGTGGGACAGTATTCAGGCGAAAAGGAAAAGGATACACAAACAACCTATAAAGAAGTGGGCCAGAATGGAGGCAAAAATGAAGGAAAAGTTTCTGCCGAAAGATTATCAGATCATGTTGTATAGACAGGTGCAGAACTTGAAACAAAGGGGGATGACTCTTAAGGAATTTATAGAAGAATTCTATAAGTTAAATCTGCGAGTAGGGTATGTGGAAGATACCCCAGAAAAGACAGCCAGATTTGTGAATGGGCTGAGGGGGGAAATACTGGATGAAATTGGTATCCTCTCACCTAGAACCTTGGATGAGGCTTACCAGTTTGCACTAAAAGCGGAGGAGAAAATTAACAGAAAACAAAATTCCAGGAGAAGAGGCGGAATTGGGAGAGGGAAAGGTAAGATTTTTGGCAGAGGTAGAGGTACAGGTTCAAGTGAGGAAGGCAGCAATTCCAAGTCTGTTAGCACAACAGAGAAGGAAAATAACACTAGAGGAGGAAAACCAGCTCAGCGAGGGCGAGGAAATGGTCGGGGTAGGGGAACTGTCCAGTGCTATCGTTGCCACAAGTTGGGACACAAGTCGTATGACTATCCTGAAGGTGAACCGGTAGGTGGAAGAGGAGCTTATGTTGCTCAGCTAGAGGATGCTGAGACAACACCTCAAGAAGTGGAGAACGCACCAGAGACAGATGAAGCTTTGGTGTTGAATAAGGTGTTGTTAAAACCAGCAAAAGAAATTGTAGAACCTAATCAGCGAAAGGCTTTGTTCCGAACTGTTTGCAAGTCACAGGGTAAGTGCTACAAACTGATCATTGACAGTGGAAGTACCGACAATTTAGTGGCTGTAGAGATGGTGGAGAAGTTGGGATTAAAAAAATTGAAGCACCCCACCCCCTACAAAGTGTGATGGCTGCAGAAAGGACATCAACTGTTAGTTGATGAACAATGTGAGGTGGAGTTTCAGATAGGCAGGTATAAGGATAAAATTATCTGCGATGTTATGCCAATGGATGTCTGTCATATACTGCTAGGACGACCCTGGAAGTTTGACAGAAGCGCAGTTCATGACGGAAAAACCAATTGTTATAAGTTTGTCAAAGATGGGACCAAGCACACGCTTGTACCCATCAAAGAGGAAAGTGCAGCTGAAACCAGTGGGGTGAAAGCATTGCTGATAGGCAGAAAGGAATTTATAAAACAGATTGAGGACAGTGAAGTAAATTTTGTTTTCATAAGAAGACCAAAGGCAGTGATATTGCATACACAGATTTCAGATTTGCCAGAGGAAATCCAAAAGCTGTTGCAGGAATTTGGAGACATCGTGGTGGATGACCTTCCGGATGAACTACCAACTAGGAGAGGTATTAGTCACTGTATTGACTTTATACTAGGGGCAAGTCTGCCAAATAAAGCAACTTATCGTATGAGTCCTAAGGACCATGAAGAAATCAAGAAACAGGTCCAGGAGTTGTTGGAAAAAGGACTGATTAGAGAGAGCATGAGCCCCTGTGCAGTACCAATCGTTTTGGCTCCAAAGAAAGGAGGAGAATGGTGAATGTGCATGGATTCCAGAGCTATTAACAAAATTACTGTTAGGTACAGGTTTCCCTTACTGAGAATGGACGATATGATGGACTGTTTGAGTGGGGCGGCTTATTTCTCGAAGATTGACTTGAAGAGTGGATATCACCAAATCCGAATTCGGGAAGGAGATGAGTGGAAGACAACTTTCAAGATGAATGAAGGTTTATATGAGTGGCTGGTGATACCATTTGGGTTGAGCAATGCTCCCAGTACGTTCATGCGCCTGATGAATGAGGTGCTGAAGGAATTCATTGGGAAGTTTGTAATAGTTTACCTGGAAGATATTCTGATTTTTAGTAAGACTAGGGAAGAACATTTCAAACATGTTCGAAGTGTGTTGAGTAAGCTACAGCAAAACAAGCTGCTGATCAATCTGAAAAGTGTACTTTTTTCAGCAGGAGTTAGTGTACCTGGGTTTTGTAATTGCAGAAAATGAACTGAAGATGGACCCAGAGAAGGTGGCAGCTATAGTTAGCTGGCCTTCTCCAAAAAGTTTATTTGAAGTCCGAAGTTTCCACAGACTAGCAAGTTTTTTCAGGAAATTAATCAGGAATTTCAGTGAGATTTGTGCACCTATGCTGGATACGATCAAGAAGGCAAATCAGCCTTTTCACTGGACTGAAGCAGCGGAAAGTGGTTTTTAGATTTTGAAAAGGGAGATTACCGAAAGGCCGATATTGAGGCTGCCTGATTTCAACAAAATTTTTCAGGTTCGTTGTGATGCGAGTGGAACAGCCATTGGGGAAGTACTTAGTCAAGAGGACAGACTAGTCGCATATTTCAGTGAAAAGTTGAATGAGAGTAGGCGGAAATACTCAACCTATGACAAAGAGTTTTACGCCATTATACAAGCGTTAAAGCATTGGAGGCATTATCTGTTAGGTAATGAGTTTGTTTTGTTTACGGATAACTCTGCATTACAGTACATTATGCAGCAACATAAATTGAACCATAAGCATGCAGCATGGGTTGAGTACCTACAGAATTTCACATTTGTACTAAAACATATTAGTGGGCAAGCGAATAAGGTGGTAGATGCACTGAGTAGGAGGACCCTACTCTTACAGGAAAGTATGATGCAAGTTTTAGGCTTTGAGCACCTGAGTGAACTATATCAAACAGATGTAGATTTTAAGGAGGCCTATGAGGCTTGCCAAAACCCTCTGCTGAGAAATAGTAGCTTGTGGTTGGACTACAATTTACAACAAGGGTTGTTGTTTAAGGGAGGACAGTTATGTATTCCCAACTGCTCTATGCGAGAGAACATTATTCAGGAAAAACACAGTGGGGGTTTGGCTGGACACTTTGGCATAGACAAGACGATTGCTCAGGTATGACATTTCTATTTTTGGCCAAAATTGCAGCGGGATGTGCAAAGGTACGTGAGTAGATGCAAATTTTGTCAACTAGCAATGGGTCACAGTCAAAATACAGGTCTTTATTTACCATTACCCATTCGGAGCCGACCGTGGGACTCCGTCAGCATGGATTTTTTTCTGGGTTTGCCTAAAACACAGCGGGGTTTCGATTCAGTAATGGTTGTGGTAGATCGATTTTCAAAGATGGCACACTTTGTACCTTGCAAGAAAACCAGTGATGCTACTTATATAACACATCTGTTTTTTACTGAGATTGTTTGACTACATGGACTTCCAAGGTCCATCATCTCTGACAGGGATGTAAAGTTTACCGGTCATTTTTGGCGAACCCTGTGGAAAAAGTTTAACACCCAGTTACAGTTCAGCTCCGCTTATCACCTGCAGACTGATGGGTAGACTGAAGTGGTACACAAGAGTTTAGGAAATTCGCTTCGGAGCTTAATAGGAAAGAATGCACGGACGTGGGACCATGTACTAGCTCAGGCGGAATTCGCATATAACGATTCCCCTAATCGCAGCACCGGTTATAGTCCTTTCCAGATTTTGTATGGCATGCATCCACGCAGAGTGCATGAGTTACGAGATTTGGGGAAGCTCGAAAAAAAAAGTGCTGATGGGGAAGATTTTGCCCAAGCAATGAATAACTTACATGAGCAGGTCAAACTAAAATTACAGGACAATAGTCAAAGGTATAAACAGTGAGCTGATTCAAAGCATCGGGAAGTTCAGTTCAACATTGGAGATGAAGTCCTTGTGTATTTACGTAAGGAGCAGTTTCTAAAACGGGAGTAGAGCAAGATAAAATTTAAGAACATCGGTCCATGTAAAATCATTCGCAAATTTTCTGCAAATGCCTATGAGCTACAGTTGCCACGAGGGATCGGTATTTCTCCCATTTTCAACGTGGCAGATCTGTTTCCTTATGTCGCTGATCCGGAAGATAATACAGTAGCATAGCCACCACAAGACACCAGTTGTGAGGAAATTTCATGGATGAGGCAGATGCCAACGGCACAACCCGTTGAGATCGACAGGATTATTGACACACAGGTAGCTAGGCGCACACGCAGGAAAGAATATCTGTGATATTTAATCAAGTGGAAGAACCGTCCGATAGAGGATATTTCCTGGATTAATGCAACGCAGATACAGAAAGCAGGCTATTCTGTCGACGACCTCATGGAACAGAGCCATGACTTTTTGCCACCCCGGAAGCCTGATGCAGGAGCATCCAGCTCTGAGGAGACAGAAGGTGGTTGATGGTCTCGTGGAGAGAACAAGAACAAGCAAAGACTACATGCATAGCTGGACAGGTTATTAGACTTGTCATTTGTTTTACTTTTCTTTATTATTTGTTTCATTTCCCAGAAGGTCGTTAGAGACCATAGAAATTACAAACTGTGAATTGTTTTTAGTTTAGGAAATAGTTAACAGTAAATTAGCATTTTGGTAAAAGAAACTGGTGGGCAGTTGTACAAATTCTGGTTGGACAGTTCAACCGGAAATGGAAGCAGTTATGCCTTCCAGATGTTAAAAATGAGAAAAAAAAATAGTGAAGAGATTCCCCCGGAGTGAAGAGAAGATATAGTCCTCTGTAATAAAACAAAATTATTTTTATCTTGCCAATTGAAGCACCACTGCTAAATTAGTTCATACATTGATGTTATTTTCTATATGATTAAATTACATTTGAAATAGTAAGACAACAAGAAGTAACAAGAAGAGTAAAGCGTTGCTATAGAAAACTACTTCCAGCAAAGAAAGGAGAGCAACTACAGTCGCTGACAAACAACCATGTAATGAAATATAAACCCTCATACTAATTACAAATAATGCAAATGCTGGAATTGAAAGCAAAGTAGTTTAATCTAAATAGTCCATTACAACCAAGGCGCACAAAAGAGTTTTCTGAGCATATAACGCTCACCCAGAACGAGTTCCCTTACAAACGAAGCTTTTAAAAAAAAGTATAGATAAAATAGAACAAGTTATAAGAGCTACAAATGACAGAGAGGAGCACAGTTCGTCTACCATTCAGGCGACTGCGATTATTTACAAACAAGAACCTCAAACCCCTCTATAAGTTAACAAATGAATCAATGCGGGAAAGACCCTACCCGTTGTATAAGGTTGGGAGGGTTTCGAGCTGTTTCCAGAGATTGCAGAGAGCACAAACCCTCGGCGGCCAGCCACCTTAAACAACCTGCAAAACGGAGGTGGATGCGGGTTAGCACAAGCTGAAGCAAGAAAACAAATAAAAACTAGCAAACGAACGAGTCACAACCTACATTGGTTCTTACCTGAAGTTGAAAAGGCGGCACTGCGAAACCAAACCGATAACCATAGCCTGAAGACAAGGAACGAGAGGGTCAGAGTCTATAATAGATGCGGAAGCAGAGTCTGGCATCGAACCAAAGCTTACCTTGGAGGCAAAGTTGAAACGCAACGAGCCAGAAGCGGGGAACTGAAGGGAACCCTGTCACAGTTGGAGCCACAAATTAATAGTGTGAGAAATGAACCCATTCAACAGGGAATATTTAAAGAAACAGCTAATACAACATATTACAGTGCAAGAGCGGACGGTACTGTCACCCTCATAGGAACCCAACGCACAGAACAGCGGGAGGCCGGAAACACCAACGAAACTCAACACCAGAGTGAGGAAGCCGAAGGCGCAAATAACCCTCAACAGAGCAGAGCAAGAGTCTAACACAGTGAACAGATGAAAATGACCAAATACCGAGAATAGTGTTGTCAAAAGGCGGGAGCGGCTTGACAAGGAGTACTGGCAGGTATGACCTGTACCGTAAGTTAACTCTCCGAAAGATCAAGAGGGCCTGTACATTCGCATTATTACCAACATTTATCACATTAAATGCCACACAGTTGAACCAACCTACGCCACGTTGGAGGGCTGGGCCATCACTTTCACCAATACTAAGGTAGTTGAACTATTTCAATTATTTAGTGCTTATCTTGTGAGAATGTGTTGTAATGGTTATAACGATTGTCACATCTCTATGGACTATTCCCATGGATGTTAGACGAAACACTCTTGTTTTCATGCGTATTTATTAGGATGGTACTATTTCCTCTCTCTTACAGACTCACCATCTTTCCCCTATGCAATAGAAGAACCTTGATGCACCTACAACTGAACATGCACCCGACACAGTAGCTTGCGTTTCGAAGACACATATGTGATTCTCTCTCCTGTTAACAACTAAAACTAAGGCATATCTTTAAATAGACAACAACTGGGCCATATTCTAGATAGGGCTCCCATCCCAAATGGTGTGAGGTCTAATTGGGATTGCATATTAGGGAGACCCCATTGAAAACCAATATGTCCAACACTATCAACAAGGTGGAATAATATAATATCTCTTAATTATAATGTCTTACAACAATTAATGTACATGAATTGAAAAAAACATAGTTTTGCTTCATTCCTATAATACCATCTACCAATTAATAAAATTATTATCTCATGTCTAGTTAATTATTAGAAATAAACTACCAAATCAATTATTTTTATTACTATATTTTTTAATAAAATATAAATTTCCAAATTAACTTTGTTATCTTATTTCATTTTTAGCCATTCTTATTACATTTTTAGCCATTCTTATTATATTTTTAGCAACTTTCATTATAAAATTTGCAAATTACATCATATATATCTATATAACAAAGTGATTTGCAACATTCAAGGTGTTCTCACGGAGCATATAACTTCCACCAATTTGTTAAAAAATCAATATTTTATGTGGTATTTAGAAATGTTGTCACAACTTTTTTTTTAATAGGTTTCACCTTATAATGGTTGAAATATGTTCTTGAATTGCTAATTTCTTTTGTATTCATGAATATATAGTAATGTTAATATATAATTATATCGTATTATTAGATATATTTTATTTGAGTAATGAAATGGGTTTGATATTAGAATTTTTATCTAACATGGAGCATAACAATTTATAATTCAATTTTAAATTTTGAACAGATTCAAGTTTACAACCTCACAACCGTGAAAATTTATTTTATACAAAACATAAAATGATAGCCTATGGACTGATTATTTCACATCTTTGACACTTAGATAACATAGTCTCTTACATCTAAAAATTATGCAACTCCAAGGTTGGTGTTGGAAGAATGAGGAGGAGCTTATTATTCGGCTACATTGTCATCGCTTCAAAACATGTAATATTCAAGGAATTACAAATGATTCAATTCATGGCGTGACCT
>APFE031459145.1:56964-70704 GCA_000404065.3 Pinus taeda | reverse complement strand
ATTTGTGTGGTTAATACATATCTGGTCCTGTGTTATTTATGAATATAGATCTTTGTTCTTCGATAGTATTATGCTGCTTTGATTCCACAGGTGCTCTTTGAAGCTGGGAAAATGAAGAAGAAGCGACAAAGATCTATTAGGAAGGAGAGGAATCAAGCAAGGAACCAAGCGCAAGACTAAGGTTGGTGTCCTTTGTTCCACTCTTATCTATTTTTCATAAAGGAAAGAGAAAGTAGTCTTTACTTGTTTGTTTCTAAGATAGCTACCAGTCTTAGTGGGAATAACAACTCCAAGTGGACACTATTCCCGGTAACAGACATGTATTCCAAGATGAATGTTGGGAAAAACACTATAGTGGGCTTAAATTAGGATTAATTAGCATCTATGGAAATTGGACAAGGCATTAGCAAAGGAAAAGAGGAAATAATTGGCATTTATTTGTGAAAATAAAGGAAAATAGGAGAAAAGGAAGGTGAAGAGACAAAAAATTTCATGCTAATGAAAATAGAGGAAAAATCAAGGAAAATGAAGAAAATAGACGACTCAATGATTAAAAGGCTTCCGAGGATCAGTTCACAACTTTTTGTTAGGTCAAGTTTATCTCTCTCATTTCATTCCCTCATACTCTTGCACACTTAGAGGATTTTTGGAGCATGCTTGGAGAACTCTAATATTCACTTGGATTTGGAGAAAGAAGGCAAAGGAAAGTAGGGAGCGCAAGGGAAAATTTGGATCAACAAATGCAACTAGATTGATTTGCAGGTAACAGGTTGCATGTGTGATTTAATTTTTTATTTTCTGATGCATGGTATATGCATGTCATTCTTCTGTTATGTTCTTTTATTGGCATGGAGATTTTCTTGGGTTGAAAGTGGTTTTAGCCTTGACTTTCCATTTCCTAGATAACCTTGATGTTGTAAAATCACTGGAAAAGCTTTGTTTGAGTTAATAGTTCCTGGAGGCATTGGTTGGGACAAACACTCTATAGCCCTTGGTGGATTGAGTTATTAGTCCCTGGAGCCATGGTTGGAACAAAAAATCTGGATCTGTGGAAGGTTGTGGGTTGAGTTGCTATTTCCTAGAGCCCTAGACAACTTGGGTAGAGACCAATTTCATTGATGGTAGTGATTACCGAACCATAGATGTTGAATCACTATGGTTGAGGGTTGATGTGGTTTGGCCTTTGGAAGCCTTGGTGGGTTTTTTCTTGGTTTATTCCATGAGATCCTACATTCATTCTTGAATATGGTGCGAGGGTGATTAGAGGAAAGAGATACTTGGTTCAACCAAATCCATGGTCAAGTGGTATGTGGAAGCCCCCTAGCTTGGTTGGTTTTTTCATATGTGAATAAGAGCTATCTCCCTACTATGATTTATGAATAGTTGTAGTGATTATGTTTGTGATATTATGGTTGATTTTCCATGGCTTCTACTCTGCTTATTTTCTATTTATATGATGGTTATACTCTTGTTATGAATGCATGGGATAACAAGTGTTATTGCATCTATCAAGAGAGGGAATTAGATCTTCTCAGTAATTTTCAAATGAAGACTCTCAATTTATGATTAGATACACATTCATGACCTATAGCTTACATGTCTTCCATGTGCTTGATGAAATGTCTATTATGGATTAAGAATCTTTGGGTTAATTTGTTGCTTGAGTTTTCATTTCATTATGGAAAGTTTTATGAAATTCTAGACAGTGGTCTGGAGGTTGTACTGAAAACGTGGTGTAGATCCTAGAACCTCAGGCACAAAACTGGACCTTTTGGGCCATAATCACATGAAGGAAAGTCTTTGAGTGTGTTTATAGCCTCACAATCACATGGAAGTAGACTCAAGGGTGCATTTTTGGGTCTAGAACTTTCAACTCAGGGATTGGACACCTGCGGTGCGTTTTTAGCTCCTGAGTGGTTTGTAGTCCCTGAAGATGGTTAGAAATGTTTCAGTTTGTAGGCCTCACTTCCTTAACTAGAATTTGGAGGTCGTGTCATGTCATAGTGACACTCATCTCATGTTTACCTTGATAGGCTTGTGAAATTGGGTAAATATGGGCAGAGGCTATTACAAGGTTGTATCAATGCTTCCAAGTTCAAATAGTTAGAATGGATGGAGTAGATGTGCTTTTTATGCATGCATGTTAGTTGTCATTATGGTTGTTATGAATGCATTGTGATGATCACTGTTGTTGTCTTGTGTCATCATGTTGATGTTGAGATGGTTGATATTTTTATCCATGATAACACCTAAGAATAGTTTGTGAAGTTTGCTGCTCAAATTAATTAGGGTTTTGAAATTTTCTCGAAATAAAGTTCATAACCATAGGGTTTTTGGTCATCATGTCATGATGTGGGGTCCATATAAGTTCAAATAGGGTCAATCATAAAAGTTCAATTCCAAACTTCCTTGTGCGTCGGGCTTATTTATTCTAAATTGGAATTTTGTCAGTTTTACATAAATCTGTAGCAATTCTAGTTATGTACACCGAGGGTTTGCAATGAAGTTCTTGACACTTCCATAGTGAATTTGTCTCTTCAAATACCTGTCCTGCTATGAAATTGCGATGAATTATACAATTGTGCTTAATAATGAATTAGTGGTTCTTTTGGTTTAAAAGTGTGTTTGGTAAATCTTATGGTGGGTCACAGATGCACTTTACTAGTCTTTTGTCTATTTTCCCAATATATTGACACTACATAGCTCCTTGCTGCTAACTCATTATTTTGTATTTTTCTTTTCTGCCATAAGCTTGACATTATAAAAAGAGTTGGTTTTCTTTCTCTCACACCAGTGTAGCCCTCACACAGGTCTTTCTGTCTCTAGGTTAGAGTCCATTGTTGTCTAGTTATCTCTAGGTTGTTTGTAGGTGGCAAAAAGGTGACAAGGAGGAACCCTATGTGTCGAAGCCATGGAACACATAAAACAATAGAAAGGAGCTTCAGTGGTGCATTATGAGCCCATGGACATGAAATTGCTGGAGGAAGACCCTACCTTTGTTCAAGCATTTTCTAACGTGGGATGCCTACATTTTTGTCAAAATACACAGGGTTTCCATGCACATATTTCTAAAAACTTTGCTCTGAAGTTCACTAGAAAAAAAATGAAAGTTGGCCTTATAAACTTTGTAGTGACTCTTGACACAAGTCCCCATGCTATGAAGATCCCTAGGCTAGGAGAGGTGTGGTTTAAATTCCAGAAGATCAATCTGCAAAACTATGATGAATTTCTCAAAGAGGAACAAAAAAGTATTGATATGGCTGCAGGAATTCCTAAAACTTGCCTTACAGAACATTTTTCCAAGCTCTTAATGATCATCCAAAAGAACTTCACATGTGAAGGCAGATTCAACATGGTGTATCATATCATTTTAGATTGCTACTTCATTTCATAGGTAAGCAACCTCTAGACATTCCATTTTATCTGTTTAGAAGTTTGGGAAAAATGGTAGACAAGGTCCAAGCCAAACCTAATGCAAGTGACACTGTTTTTTTACCATGGCCTCATTAAATTGTTGGTTGTAGAAGAGCTAAATAGGTTAAACAAATATTGGCTTACCTTCCTATTCTTTAGTGGCTATGAGTTAGATACTGCCACCCCCTCTAGGAGAACTCGAAAGTCTAAATCGATAAGCCCTAGAGAAGAGCAACAACCAGAGGCAGAGAAACATATAGTAGAGGCTTCCACAAGAACCAAGAAGAGGATGAATAGAAGATAGAGTACAGAACAAAGTAAAAATAAGGGAAAGCTAACAAATATATTAGAGGCTATCGAGATTGAAGAAATACCAATTGAGCAGCCTATAGAAGTTACCAAGAGTGAAACTAAGAAGGGGAGAAAGAGAGCTAAGAAGTTAGACTTCTCACAAGAAGAACATGGTTTCATCTTTAGCCAAAGGAAAATTGTTACAAGGTCAATGCAACAAGCTGAAAAGATGCCAGAAGTGCCTTTGGAAAAAACAAAGCCATCAAAAGAAAAATAGAGGTGAGGAGGTTGTACAAGAAAAAAGTGAAATAGAGGTTTTGCAGGAACAATTAAGAGAGGATAGATAAGTAGTTATTAATTCCAAACTTGAGTTTGAGGAGTGGAAAAAAGAGGTGTCAAAGAATATAGATTTCTATGATGAAACTGCAGATAAATACAAAAGGATGATAAAGAGGACATTTCCTTTGCATAGGATGTTGAAACACATGTATAGAAGGAACAACTGGCTACAAGAAGACAAGAAGAAGTTAAAGGGACAAATCATAGCACTAGAAACTCAAATTGAAGTGATCAAAGTTGAGCTCAAAAAGAGAAATCTCAATATTATTGCTGAAGTAGATGCTACTCCTTAAATATTGTAAAACTTTCAATTTTGTCTTTACTATTCTAAATCAGTAACTCGGCCTTGTGTATAATTGAACAAGGTATTAGAAGTAACAAGGAGGCACCAGAAACCATGAAAATTCAAAAAATTCAGATTTTTCAAATTTTGTAGCAACTCCCCATAATGAAGTTGAAAATTTGCTACAAAACGGTTGTAGCTTTTCATGGATGAGAAGGAAAACTAAAAACACAACAAAGGGAGTTCTGAGGGAGTTTATTTAGCTAAAAAGATCAAGGAAAACCTTAGGACTTGAAAAAGGAGTAGAGGGGTAGTAGAAAGTTTTTTTTTTTGAATTTGCTACTAAAGTTTTCTACGAAACTATTGAAGACTCTATTTTTCTGCTACGAAACTGTGAAAACACCATTTTTATGCGTTTTTGAAGTTTTTGGACATCAAAAATCTAGGTAGCTAGATGGATTACAGGTCATGAAGGGTGTTCATATCAACTCCTACTTTTGAGGGAGATAGGTTAGCAAGTCAACCAAGTCAGCATCCAAGTGGCATGAGACACGTCGTTAACTCCAGCGCATTCAGAAAACTAGTTTGGCTTGATAAGCCCTATCAATAGAATTCGGTTTGAGTTCATTAATCCTGAAAGAGTCCTACTTGTATTCAAATTGTGCAAAAAAAAAATCCCTAAGATTTTGTTAATAGGTGTCACGTAGGATAAGGTCTCAAACCTGTTTGATCGAATCTAGCCCAAGTGGTAGATTTTTGTAATTAATGATATGATAGTGGTATTACTATATATTTGTAGTTTCTTGACTATGAGGGGGTTGATTGATAATGTGAGAAGACAACCCTATGTAATATTTTTGATTCAGATAATATATATGTTGCAGCAACTCTTTTTTTATACCTAAGATTCCTATTATGTCTTTATGTGTTCTTACCATGTTTTCTATTTTGCTATCAGTTTTCATAGTATTTTGATTAATTGGAATTCCTGTCAAGTGCTCCAATTTCCTTCACTTACTATTTATGACTGTGAATGTTTATTTGATACCAGTTTTAAAAGTAAGAAATTTTCTCAACTTCCAATAAACACTGTTGTTTATCGTGATTTTCTTTTATTTGACTGCATGCCCAATGGTGGTAGTCATCACATTTTCCTTCACCTGTAAAACTATATAAAAAGAAATTAGAGTTAGTCAGATGCATTTTTGAGTTTATTAAAGTGAACTTGATAAGTGCTTTGAGAGATCCCTCTCAGATTGGAAGGGATAACTTCTGGTCAAAGTGGTTTGAAATAGTTATGCTAGGTTGAAGGTTGACACAACCCAGTTCTCTTAGCTCAGTGATAATATATAAGTTGATATAATCTAATATATATATATATATATATAGATATCATATATATATAATATAGATAGATAGATAGATAGATAGATAGATAGATATATCGTGCTAATATGGATTGATTTTGTAGATGAGATAGCCTACCCTGAAACACATTAACTATGTGTATATTTGTTTTATTTAACATGGCATCTTTGCAGGAAGTAGACGATTAGAGATGACGAGTATAATGGTGGATTACAAATCAAGTTACTCTCCTTATAGATCATCTCAATAGTAAAGAGAAGAGTGCTCTACTCTCATGGCATAAAAAATACATTGAGAAGTCCGAAGGAAAAAATCAGAAGTTGAAAGGTGATAATGAAAACATCATTCAATCATAGGAAATAAATTCCAAAGCTCAAGAGAAGCAAGTAGAGGTCAATGCAGTGATCCTTCATAGCTTATTATATTTGGAGGGATAGGGACAATAAAAAATTATTTATGGATAGGATGAAATGACTAATGGGACATATGGTAGCAGGTCTCTTGGAGGGATGTCAATAAGGATGACATAGTTAGAGGTGGCAAATGGTTGGATACACCTAACAAGAGAGGTAATGGTTATGGGTTCTATTCTAGTTTTGTTTTAGAGAGACATCATGGTAGTCATCACTATTACATCAGGAGTGGGAGGGGTTATTTTGCAAATGAGTTCAAGAAAATAGAGCTTCTTACCTTTGATGGAGAGCTCAAGAAACCGAAAGATGCGGAAGCACAAAGAATATGAAAGATAATATAGCTATTTTCAATCTTAAATAGAAATAAAAAATTTGTTGGTAAGATGTGAAGTGTGTTAGAGGAATCAAGATAAAGGAGTTGAGTTGGTATGAGTTTAAGAGACTCTTAAGAAATAAGTACCTGTCCAAGAGATATTATGATGGAAAGGCTAAGGATTTATATCAACTGAAGATGGGATCTATGACAGGTGAAGAGTACATGACTCAGTTTCTTGAGTTGTTGAGGTATGTGCCATATCTTAAGAATGAGAAGACAAAGGTTCAAAAATTCGTCAGTGGATTTCATTTAGCATTTAAATATTAGAGTGAGTATGATGAGCCTCGGTCATTTGGAGGAAGTCATTGGAAAGTTGAAGCATTGTTATGAGCAGTCTAAGTGTAAGTCTGAGCCTAAGCATGATTGGAAGGGGAACGACAAGATTAAAGAAAAGTGAGATAAGAAGCAAGGAAGAAATTAGGATGCAGATAAAAAGGAGAATGTAGCACCTTATAAAAATTTTAATGCGGTTGACATATGTTGAGAAATGCAACAAGAAAGTCTCAATTTGATTTTTCCTTGGTCAAATTGAGAAAATTTGAATTTCCACATCAATGGACAACATGGAGGTAGTTAAATTATGTGACATGGCTTGTGTCACTCAGTTTACTTAGTAAATTCAAGTTAGAGGGCTTGAAGTTTAGTTATGCATGTGTGATTACTAATTTGTAGCAATCCAGTTCTGTTATTTCCAGTTGTAACTAGTTAAACTATTTTTAATTGTTCATAGGACTAGTTGGAGGTTAGTTGTGCAATATGACAACAATGTAACTCAATGATCATCCAGTTAACTGATTAATCAACCTAAAATAGCTAGTGAATACAAGGAGTTCAAGTTCCCTAGTTTTGACAGAGATTCCAAGGTAAGTGTAAGATCATTTGTAGAATATTATTGAGTGTAATGGTGTTGCATGCAACCAAATGATCAAACCTGGGAATTTCACAATCAATTGGAGGAAAATTCCTAAACAATAGGGGCCTAATTCCTCAGGAATTGTGCAAGGAAATATGGGCTCAAGCTAAGGTAGAAGTTGACTAAGTATGGTTCAGAGCTTCTCATTGAGAAGAAGGATACAATATTCACTTGTAGCTTGTACTAAGAGCGAGAAATACATTTTAATGCATTCTCTATTCATATGATTAATGCAAGCAGGCTTAAGGGGTTTTTAGCAGTTTCTTTCCCCTAGAAAAATACTATGCATGTGTTTTATTTCTTATTGCATGTGTGAGATTGTTGTTCTAAATTGTGAATAAATGTTTGTAGAATAATAGATTATAATTATGTCTCTTGATTCAGATTAAAATTTCTTGAGAAATTCCAATTCTACATCATATTTATACATGGGGTTAAAGATGGATTCACATTAGAATAGAAATTTTGAAGATGTTCCTCAAGAGGTTTGAATTTGTAGCTTCAGTGTAGGAGGATCTCTTCAGGATCAATAAAGTGACCTTCAATTGGTTGATATTAGAGTATGCCTAGGAAGGCCACTAGAATTTCATTGCATGGAAGGATCGCATGGAGTAAGTGCTTGATGAAAACATATTGCTAGAATATGTCAAGAAAAACATTCCAAAACCATAGGCATATGATGCACAAGACGTATCCCAATGGAAGAAACATGTAGCCACGACAAGGAGAATAATCTTGGAGGGAGTGAGAGATGACATTGTCTCAAATATCCATGGGAAAGAAACTCATTTCACACTGAGGAAGGCACTAATAGGGATGTTCGAGAATAACAGTGATAATAGAAAACTGGCCCTCAAAGACAAACTTCAAAAAATTAAAGTGGTGAAGAATGATATTGTTCCACAGTATCTCACAGAATTTACACAAGTTTGGGATGAGCTTGGAGGGGTTGGTATGACTATTGTAGAAGAGGACTTGATGAGCGTAGCTCTTCTAGGACTTCCAAAATCTTGGCATAGCTACCAGGACTTGGTAAATAGAAGGGAAAATTTACGAAAGTGGTAAAGGTTATGGTATGACATGGTACAAGAAGAGTTTAGAAGAAATAACTAGGATGGAACTTCATCCAAAGCAAAGGATGAAGAAAATTTTGCATTGATTGGAAATGGAAAGAAGGGAAAAGGGAATAAATCTTAAACAAAACCGAAATATAACCAAGGGGAAAAGAAGAAAGAATTTTCCAAAATAAAATGCTTCAATTGCCATGAATTCAAGCACTGTGCTAAAGAGTGTCCACATAAAAATTCTAGCAAGAAGAAATCAAGAAGAACAGCAGATGAGGCATTAGCTTCACAGTTTGAGATAGATTTCATCCTTATCACTTGCATGGCCAACACTATGATGGGGAGTGTGTGGTACTTGGATTTCGGTTCCTCGTTCCACATGATAGGGTGTAGATATTTGCTTAGTGACCTGGAGGAGAAATATATCCAGATACATATTGAGCGTGGGGACGACGAAGGTACAAAACTATCATAATTGGTACATTAACCTTCAAGAGGGAGTAGGGATCCCCTCTTTGCCTGAAATATATCATGTTTTTTCCAGGCCTAAAGAAGAATCTCATCTCTGTAGAATTTTTTGAAGACCATGGTTATGATGTGATCTTCAGCAAAGGGAAAGCATTCCTGAGACACATAGCCACTTGATAGGTGATGCAGATTGGGGTTCATGTGAAGAACCTATACACATTGGATGTGGAATATTACACTACGTTAATAAGTAAATAAGGGAAAGTGTAAAGCTGGGATGTTGGTGAACTTTGGAACATGAGATTGGGACATTTGCATCATGGCCTCCCTAAAGGAGCACTTGAGTAGCAAGATGTATGCAAGGGTTGTACCTTGGGGAAGTATGTGAAATACATATTCCATGATTGAGACAAAAAATCACAGGTTGTCTTGGAAAGAGTCCACTTTGATGTTTGTGGACCTTTTCTCGATAGTGTCCATAACCATGTATAAGTACTATGTTATTTTTGTTCATGATTTATTAAGGAAGTGTTGGATATTCTCCATGAGGAAGAACGATGAGACATTTTGAAAGTTTGTAGAGTTCAAGGCACTAGTTGAGAAAGAGACCAATAAGAAGGTGAAGGCTCTCAGGAGCGACAATGGAGGTGAGTATTTTTTTAATAAAATCAAGGATTTATGTGTGAATGAAGGCACTCGAAGAGAGGTAACAACACCCCACAACCCATAATAGAATGGGATAGTTGATGGAAAGAACCATAGAATTGTGGGAGCTGCGAGAGCTATGCTACATGGGGAAGGCCTAGCACCGCATTTGTGGGTGGAGGCATGTAACACAACGATATAATTTCAGAACCAAAGTCCTCATCAAATTATTGGTATGATTACAACAAAGGAGGCTTTGTTGGGGAAAAATCTAAATGTGACTCACTTCAGAATTTTCAGAGCCTCTGTTAACTACCATGTCTCCAAATATTTGAGGAAGAAGCTTGAGCAACACCTGGGTTTGGAGTTTTTTTGGGCTATATTGAAAATCCACACAATTACAGTGTGTACCTATCTTCCCTTAGAAGGAGATTTGTGTGAAGGGATGCAAATTTTGATGAGGAGAAAGTTTTTGTGTGCTCTCTTGAGAGGGAGATTTAGATCCCACTAGAACAAGATATTTTAGATCCAAAGGAGGAGCCTCAGGAGTAGACCCAAGAATTTTTGGAGCATCAAAGAGGAGGTAGAGTGGAGACATCCACTCAAGAAGAACCATCCAAAGAAGGAAGAAAAGGAAATAGGGAAGATGATAGACTTGTGGAGGATGCGACGAAGAATGTGGGATCCAGGGAAAAATTTAGGGTCTAATATTTGTAGGTGGGCTAATATTAAATATTAAAAAAAAATTTGCTAATTTCTCTTTTTTCTAAAAATGATTCACCCAAATTTTATTGTGTAAAATTATTTTACCTTAAAAATCACCAATATTTTGTAGATACAAATATAAAATCATTAGAACTTCCAGCACTTTTATAAAAATATTGTGATTTTTTTATAGATTGCATATTAGGGACAAGTAAGATTCACTAAGGTTTCTAAAATTTAAGATAAATTTCCATCCTTAAAATTTGCCCTGGTGGAATCTCCTTCAAAGTTACATAGACATAGAAGGTTACCCAAGAGGTACATTGGATACATGGCTCTAATGATTGAGCTTGTAGAGACTAAGCCATCCTCCTTTGAGGAAGAAATTGATATCCCAGTGTGTGTTGACGCAATGGTGCAAGAATATGAATCCATCATGAAGAAAAATGTTTGGGAAGTGGTCCCAAGGTAGGAAGATAAATCAATTATGGGTTTGAGATGGATATTCAAGGTGAAGCATGGAGTAGGAAAAAACATAGAGAAGTATAGGGCCAAATTTGTGGCCAAAGGATTCTCTCAAATTGAAGGAATTGACTATGAGGAAATATTTTCTCCCAGTTGATGGTGCTAGATCCGCCAACATTCAAGGGGTCTCCATGATTTGAAGTCCAAATTAGACCTCACATCATTTCGTCTAGGAGCCCCATCCGGAATACAACCTAGTTGCTGGAGCAATGGATGTTAATGATATGTCTTGGCTACAATAACACATAGTGGTGTATTTGTGACTTTGGTGAAACAAGTGTGACTTTGTAGAGGGTCAAGTCCATTGAGTGAAAGGTTTTGAAACAATAAGGGGAAAAATGAGTGAGCCCCGTAGAAGCCTGTAATATATGTATCTTGAAGGGAACACACAAGCATAAAAGACATCACAAGTTAGCCTGCAAAATAGTTCACAAGTTAACTATGATGGGAATATCCAACAACACACATTCACCAAGATTCATACTATTGCAAATGAAACAGTTGATCAACTTTAATGTAAGTGAAATAACATATATTGCAAACACAACAAGAATTGTCCTACTATATCACAACATATGCATGAAAACGTGCCGACTCAGAGCTATTATTAAAGTGAAAATTCCAATCATACATATGCCGTTGATGAACCAATAGCCGCAATAATGGAACATGAAGTCTACACTTTCTCCTCCAAAGAAAGATACTCCCTCTATTCTATGGAGAAGCCAAGGCTCTCAACAACTCCTAAGCTCCTAATTCTAAGTCTAAGCCTAGCCAAAAGCTTGGCTCCACCAAATCCCTTTACATGAGTTATGAGGATATATTTATAACAAAAGGGGTGAATATTCAATTCCCCTCTGTGACTCTTGGATTTCCCTCATGACTGTTCAACTCCTTTACAAAATGACTCTTCAAATTCTTTACACATGACTCTTCACATTCCACAATTGATACTTGGAATTACAAAATAATATTACAATATACTCATACCCATATAAGACAAAATTGGTTAGAGTTAACTAAACATCCTAATAAGAGAAAACACGTTAATCTTGAGTTTGGGGAAACTCTAGTTGAATAAATTCATCTTGTTGTTTCTTGGTCACGTAACAGTGAAATATTTGTACTCCGCAATGACTTCCCCAAATTGTGCAATGATGTCAGGATGGAAGTAGAGTTTAGCCTCTGTGGCATCTGGGTACATTGATTTGGAACTGGTATGAGTTTCCTTCTTAAGTAGGAGAAACATTTAATTGATTTGGATGGGGCCACCGATGTACTTCTTCATATTTTGTCTATTCAATTCAAGCACTTCCTTATTAGTGATCTTCCTAAACTGCTCCAAGTATTCTTCAATCTCATGCTTGACCTAGTTCCTTTGTTTGGCTTTAGTGAGTGAGCCAACTGATGGGATCCTATGTGATTTAACCAAGAAATCGTCGTTGTTTTATAATAATGCATATGAGGCCTGAATGTTGGTAATGAACAAGACGAGTTGTTTGTTATTATGGATGTGCATCCAAACATTTTTTTTCTCCAACTCTGCCTCTTTCCATGTTTTCTTTCCCAAATCAAGTGATGCCCCTTTGTATTTCATTGACCATTCATGCATGAAAAAAATAGATGTCTATACAACGTTAAGAGTTTTAATATGATCTTTACACTTTACCTGCAAGTCATGCAAGTGGAAAAGTGCCTTATGCATGGTGACAAGATCCTCATAAATATTCTGCATGGTCTCTCCCAATGTTGATACTTCACTGAGTATCACTGCTTCCAATTCTTCCAGATATACCTATGCATCAACTGTGTTTTTGATCTCTGTGTGGAGTTGTTCAAGTTATTTCCTCGCAGCTTGTGAGTTATTTTCCATTTGTTTGTTCTTGGCCATCAAATACTCAATGTTCACTTTTCTACTCTTATGAAGGCTCAGTTGGCTACGAAAATAACATTTGGATTTCTTCTGGTGTTGGTCACAATCACCCTTTCTATGATGAATGAAGGAGATGCAAGATCGCTTGGAAAGTGTTTCTTCCTTTCTTGTACAATATTTTTTTGGAACTCATCATAATTAATATTGTACATGTCCATGACCGGTACATCATGAAGAGGAACAATTTCCTTTTCCTCGCTTAGGGCTTGGTCTAATGCTGGAGGATGGGAGATTGAATGGTGACCTCATGAGTGCTCAATGTCAACTAAATATCTTGATTCTATGGCTTTGGTTCCACGTACATGTCTTGAATATTGATTAGATCCTCAATTTCTTGAGCAAGATCCATGTCCTACATATATTTTCTCTTCTCCTCTAGTTGTCAGTTCTGCTATTATTCCTTAGCTTGTGTTGGGTAGGGTCGCCTTAGGTCAAAGTTTTGTAAAAATCGCATATTATTAGCAACGGAGTGTGACTCACGTAGTGTTTTAGGAGACACATGGGCTTTAGGGCGCATCAAATCCCCTTATTTTGTAAAAGGATGGGATCAATTTGTTTTAAGCTCTGCCCATGGTTTGCAAACCATGGTATTGTAAGGGAAAATATATATATAAAGGGGCTGTCTCAGTAAGTCAGGAATTAATCGATGGACGATGAATATGTTTTGATGTTTTGAGTTTATCTTTCTATTTTAGATCAAAGGGGAAGGAACAATGTAAACTTTGAAACGGGAACTGATACTGTTACCCGTTTCGTAGAGATAGAAAAAAATGACCCGATTTTCAAAAGTGGTGATGCAGAATACACATGTTTTTTTTAGAACATGGTTTTTGGAACTTTAATTTTTTTCATGTTCAAGGATGAAATCAAGTTTTAGAATGGTAGTGATTTTCATGCTGATTTTAAAAAGTGAGTATTCTGCATCACACCTTTTTTTTAAAAGACCTATTTTTTGACTTTTAATTTCTAGTGTGTGAAATGTGAAAAATTATTTTCTAAATTT
>APFE031459145.1:2438-43173 GCA_000404065.3 Pinus taeda | reverse complement strand
CTCCAAAAGTGGAAATGGGTCCATGTTGACTCTCCAACAACTCCCCTTTATTTTTTAATAAAATGAAGGCCCCCCTTTTAAAATTTTGAAAAAGTTCCCTTCTTGCACTTGATTAGTCAGTGATTCCTTCTCTTATCATTGTTATCTCGCTTTCTAACCTGTTCATTTTCGAGGAGTTGGTCATATCTCTTGTTTCGATCCTTGGTCCTACTGCTTTCATCATTTTGGAACTTTACTTTCTTCCTTTAAGATTGTTTAATAACACTAAATATACGCATATATAAAATATAAAACATTATTCTAAAACTATTATGTTATACACTTTATATAGGTTTATATTATATATAATGTAATATATCCATATTGCTATAATTATGGCTTGTTTAAACATATTGCATATTGCATATAACTTTTCTTGTAAAACCCATTATATCAAGACTACCTTATAAGATTTATGGTTAATACATAATATGTGAAACACATATTAGGTATATAATACAGCAAGTGAAATGTAATAAAAGAAAATAAAGGGTGATATGGTATATAACAAGGCTACATAGCTAACATTTCATGCCGCTTAGTTTAATTCTTGAACTTTGAAATGTCTGAACCAACTGCAACATTTGAACAAGGGCTACATTGCTCGTAATAATTGAAAAGACTTACTATATATGTCTAGCATTCATTTTTTTTAATTGACTATCAAATGTGTTCCACCAAAAAAATCTGATGTTGTTCTTTTATAGTTTAACATTAGTAATTAAATTTTATTATTTTTTATTATATATAAATTTATTTATTTAAAATCTAATTGGTTCAATTCAACCAACTATATTAGCGAGTATAAAAATTGCCTTTTATTGGACTTGAATTTGAGAAAAAAAAATACAAAAATTCACCCTATCCCAAACGAAACCACTGAAAATGCCTTGTGTATTGTGGTTACTTAGTCAAAAATGCATTAGACATTGGACAAGTCCCATGAAGATATAAAGGGATATCAAAAACCAATTTGTTGGGAAAAGAAAAACTATTAAACATGAGCATTTATTGTATGATTTGATCAAACAAAATCTAATCTAATCTCTAGTCAATTATATAGAAACAAATGACAACAATTCCTAATAAAAGTTTTTGGATATGTACTACTCATCGACCTTGCCATTAATGGAAATAAAAGACGGTGGTGTCACACCTCAATAAATTCCTATAACACCACTTATTATTACTTAATTTGGTGAAATGAGAATTTAATCATTCATTTGTATTACCGAGGCTTTATTTTTTTTATTGCATGATGTGGTTTCAGTTTATTCACTAGGAGGGGTCACATTAAGACATAAATTAGACATAGATTACACAAGGGTAACATCTTATCACATAAATACAAAATAACCATGACAAAGTGAAGATAAAGATGTCTAGATAGTCATTGATTGTGAAGATAAAGATGTCTACATAGTCACTTATCAAGATCAAAAACACCTGGAATGAGTTCCAAACTGATGAAGAAACTCAACTAGATACACAGGAATAATTCGGCCTCCAAAGTTGCCAAGCTGCTACAAGATTACAAATTCGGTCCAAGTGTAGTCTTCAACCCTGGGACTGATTGTAATTATATGACAGTCAGCTCAAGGAAAAAGGCATTCGACCCTCTTTCTATGAAATTAGTTCCACGGTCCCAAGCAAATAAAACACATGGCCTCCTGGATTTTATATGCTAGATCAATGTGAAAATCATCCTCCTCTTATGAGTGACTCAACCTTCCTCACTGCATAGAAATCAACCTCCCTTTTGCACAGGAATTTCTGAAGGTAACATTCAATTATGAAACAACTCGACTTCCTTTATATCCATAACTCAGCCCTTTTCTTGGTGTGGAAAAACCTTCTAAAAGTTCCTCCAACAATTTGGCTTCAAATTTCTGTGTGCAACTACTTATCAACTTGGCTTCTTCAATAGATACTATAAGTACACCCCTCTTAGCACTGGCACAATAAAAATGCAGACTCATACTTGGTAATTATGATCTTCGTGGCACAAACAAATCTAGAATTGCAAGCACGGATTCCTCTTTCAATTTGACAACTCGGCCTCTAATGGTGTAGCAAATAATTCAGCCTCGGATATATTTGCTCAACCTCTTGATCTTGAAGAGTTTCAATTTGATTTTTGCAGAGAATATGTCCCCTTAAATTTATGCAACTCTTCCTTGAAATTGATCTGGGAATCTACCATACACTTCTTTGGTACTCGACCCTCCTGAGGGAAATAAATTTTGGTCTCTTGAGGATTTATGTATCTTGTAGACTTTAATGGCAGATTGGAGGCGGCGGGTCGATTCCCGGAATCGACCCGCCGCCTCCAATCTGCCATTAATGGCCTTGCTCGACGTCTTAATCACTGCATAAGCTTTCCATTTGACTTGGCCTGCAGTGCTTGCGCCAGGGCCGTTGTTCATGTATTCCCCATAGTAAAGGCTACTCAGTACTAAGATTTCGTTCAACCAACTAGCTGAATCAAATCGCCCAGAAAAGACTGCATGAACAGAGTGCGTGGTTACTTTTTCCACGACATCCCAAGGTATATCTTGAAATAGCTCTTCATTGGAATGAGGTCCAAGGCAACGGTCACACCACAGTTTTGAATGGTAATCCCCGTATTCTCATTAGCGGTCTAAAGTTTAAACTATCATCTGATTATCCAGGGGACACTCTGCATCCTAGGAGATTGCAATTTTCCAGAAGTATGACCGTGTTGCTAAAGTTAAAGTCTAAGATGTCGTAGATGTTTCATTCTCTTCGAACATATCAGATGCATAACTTTTCGATTGAATGTAAAATAATTATATATAAACATTTTTTAATATCAACTCTATTGGACTAAAATATATGGGTTCTGATTACTGTTTTTTTTTTACGGTTCATATAGTGCAGCTGCCACTTCTATACAAGATCAACCGTCTATATGTATCTTTTACCATTGAAGAGTCTACCGCTTTGTCAAGATTCTTAATAAATATGTTCGGGGTTCTGCACTTGCTGGTGGTGGGTTTCTGTTTGAGTGGATTATCCGAATTGGCTTTTTTCCATCAAGGTGTGTAAAATTCATGCGACGTAAGGCCTCGCTAGGATTTTTTTTTTAGCAATGATATAATTGACATAGGTGCATCTATAGAATTTTCAGCAATGATATAATTGATATAGGTGTATTCAGAGAATTCTTGGTTATAGAGTCTAACATAGGGGTAGAATTCTCTTCATAAAGAGGTACACAATTCTATTCACCAAAAGAAGACTCATATACCAAATTATAGCTTATATTAATGTTTAGTATAGTTCAATATTTAATCAGGAATGCTACCTCGAATTGTTCTTGAATGTGAGGACTAGCACGTTTGTAAATCAATGTTGCCGTCGTATTGATGTAGATTGAGTTGCAGTTGACTAAATCAAATGGCAGTATGACTTTTGGAGATTATTCGGAGCTAGTATTAAACAAATACCATGGCATGCGGTACTAGCTACATGCATGAGCAACCCACTTGCCCTCTAATTCTTATATTTAGCGATTTTTTCTTGATTCAAGCATGTTTCTTGGCTCGTCTCCTATCTCTTAGTTCGCTCCTTCATTGCGATTGCAGTAGTCTATAACGCGACTTTTTGAAAGTCTTTCCGGCGGATTTCTCCGGTCAAAATCCGGCAGCAATTCATTGGAATCCCAAGTTTGATAGCTAGTTTCTGCACAATCAATGGGTCCCAGGGATTTTTCAGGGCGCTGAATCCAAATATGCAGTTAAAAAACCATTCTAACTGCTTAAAAATCAAGATTTAACCTCATTTTTTCCATCACCGGAATCTCAAAAAATCGCATTATAGACAACTCCTTTAAAATATGTTTTTACTCTTTCTTAGTTTGCCACTATTATAACTTTCACTATTTAATAAAATAATAAGTGTGGGTTCACTAGACAAGCATATGCACAAGAATTAAAATAAATCTATGACCAAGATATGAATATTCTGCCAAAGTCAGTGTACCTCTTGTTCAAATAATGTAAATTCTGAATCTTCATATGTTTGATTAGTTGCGTCCAAGTTTCAACTCGTATGCTATTGAGTTTCATTCAATTGTTATAAGTGTGCACAAACATGTGGTAAACATGGTGCGTTTTCCAACTTTTCCAAGTTACCAAATTAATAATTGGTACTACTCTATGATAGGAACAAGAGTAATATTTAGTAATCTATGAGAGGAGCATGTCAATCTCCAAAAAGTCATTACTTTATGATAAAGAAATAATTCAGAAAATGTTAGGGGTAGAATTTTTAGCAATGATATAATTGATATAGGTGCATTTAGAGAATTCTTGGTTATGGATTCTAACGGAGGGGCAATCATAGGTAAGAGTCAGCGCAGTAACTAATTATTTTTGCATGAAGAGTAGTTAAATTTAGAGAGTTAGTTAAATTATTTTAAGTAAATTTAAATTTACTGTGTTATTGCATGTCAATTTATTTTAGGGGAGTAAAAATGTTTAAATCTCTTTCATCTGGTTTATTGTAATCATCAAATTTGTGTGATCATTAAAAAAGTCCTAATATCAAATCAACAAAAATATTGTGCAAAACATCATAAGGACCCTAACAAATATTGTGTTAAGAACATTATTTTCCATCAAGATTCAGGTAAATCACGCACTAATTATTCTAATCTTTGATATTGGAAACTAAACAAATTTGATTGGAAGTTGCAGTAAACGGGCACAATTTACCTGGCATCTCATGTCTTAAACCCATTCATTACATTGGTTGAGCAAGAACAAGAACTAAGAACTTAACAAAAGTGTGAGTTAAAGATTTTCATTTCAATAGAATTTATTCATTAATGAGGTAGAGGTTGAAGTTTTTACATTGGATATGTATATGGTGATCTTTAGCAACCTATTTTTGTGGGATAGGGATGCAGTTTACTAATAATGCAAGCACTCATATATATTTTTGTGGGATAGGGATGTAGTTTACTAATAATGCGAGCATTTATATTGAGTCACAAAGAAAAGAATTTATCTAATATTAGAATGCTAGATGTCTACGGAATTTTATAAAATATTACAATACGAGATGTGAACAGAAAATCCGATCACCCTTAAAACAAACGGGGTTTGTGGCAGAATTAATTACTATCCATTTTGATCGCATAGTATGGCATACATTAATAATCCAGCCTGTAAGTTGGAAATGTTTTTAAATGCTTAAGATAAGTAGTATCAAATATATATTGCATTTTGAAATAAGTGTTGTAATTTACTGTTATTATTGGAGTGAAAATATTTATATTGTGAAAAATTGATCAAATGCAATGTTATAGTTGGGTTGAGTTTCTGAAAAAATTCAACTAAATGGGTAGAGGATTAAGTTCATCCAACATAACTGGAAAGCTTAGATAAAATAGTCTTAATTTTTTTTTTTAATAAATTAATTTGGTCACTTTACATTGTGTCTATGCTTATGCTGGATAAGAATCTTAATCATCCGACATAATTAGAAAGCTTAGATAAAATGGTTTTAAAATATTTTGTTTAAATAAATTAATTTGGTCACTTTACATTGTGTCTATGCTTTACATTGTGTCTATCCTTGATAACAATAGGAAAATTATTAATGATGGTTAATATATGTAGTTTGTTTTTTATTTTTATTTTTATTTTCATGTGCTAAGATGTTAGCCTTATGTAATTTATGTCTTAATGTGACTCCTTAGTCATTCCATCTTTATTGATCTTGATAAGTGACTATCTAGACATCTTTATCTTCACTTTTTCATGGTTATTTTGTATTTATGTGATAAGATGTTACCCTTGTGTAATCTATGTCTAATTTACGTCTTAATGTGACCCCTCCTAGCGAATAAACTGAAACCACATCATGCAATAAAAAAATAAAGCCTCGGTAATACAAATGAATGATTAAATTCTCATTTCACCAAATTAAGTAATAATAAGTGGTGTTATAGGAATTTATTGAGGTGTGACACCCTCATCTTTTATTTCCATTAATGGCAAGGTCGATGAGTAGTGCATATCCAAAAACTTTTGATTTCATTGAGTGATATACTTTGTTCATAATGTCATGGTTTTTTAATTTTATAGTTGAAAAAATTTCAATCTCTTTTGTATCTAGCATGGTGTGGTTGAAAACATGTTAAATTTATACTTAGGAAAGAAAAATGATATTCTACCAGAAACATTAATGGGTTTTTTTCCTTAAAAATTAACTTTGTTTGAGACATAAAAAATTGGTTTATTAGCATTTTTTAAAAAGTTTGAAAATTGACCCTAAAAAAAAAAACGTTATTCCAGTAACATCACTTTCGTTTTGAAGCTATATTTTGCACGAAAATTTCGTAGTAAATTTCGTAGTCACCGCCATTTTTAAAACACGTTCAAAATTGGCACCTAAAAAAAAACATCGTTCCAGTATACACACTTTTCGTTTTTAGCACTGTTTTTGATGTTTTTTTGGGTTTTTTGGGCCAGAGTTCCCTTTTTGAGTTTATAGTTCCCGTTTCAAAGTTTACATTGTTATGGTTCCTACAACTATATGTGCAGAGACATTTGCAATTCTATAGTTGTGTGCGCAGGCCCCTACAGCTATGCACGCAAGGTAAGAAGGATTGTAATTGTGAAGATATGAAGATAATAAAGAAGATTTTGAAGGTAGATCATGTACTTACATTTTGTACTTTACTTATGAAATTACAGTTTTATTTTATGCTACAAAAGGTAAGATCAAAATTACTATATGAATGTTGTTACGGTTAATCATAATTAAGGTCCATTTATTTATGCACAGTAGATAAAGTTTTAGATCTGAAAATTAGTCTTGTTGTATGAATAGATCATATTCAGTGAAATATTAAGTTGATCACATAGCACAGTAATATATCTGTAGGTGAGTTGCACTAAGTCTAGATCCAAACTCAATATTCCTTCTGGATGCGGAACATGGTTCCAGTATCCCCCAATATCAGCTTGGGTGAGATTGCAGTTTGCGTGAGCAGATCATTACCAAAAGGGCCAGTGATAAATGTTTTTTCTTGTTAGCACATCTAATTATGAACCTAGGTCTGAGCCCCTCAAGCCAACAAATGATTTTGTTGTCAGGACTAGATTTTATCTGAGGAATATGTGATGTGGCATCCGACTAGGAAAGATGTTCAAGGTTGGATCAATCGAAAGGTACACAAATTTGCAGCATAAGAGAATAGAAATTTGTGCCTGTTAATAGAAAGGTGGTTGTAGAGGTATATATTTACAAATCATCATGAGATCTTTTTCGCATTGTTTGCTAACGAATGACATGAGTGGCTTTCAAAACTAACTGAAAGTAAGACCTGTTGGAAGCACGATGAGCCTATTGTGTGGACCCCAGAGTTGATTAAGAGACTCAAGGAGACTGAAAATAATATCACAAGAGATGTTCATTACTGGAACAATAGTGTTATAGGAGGATTTATTACTAAATTCATGATTGACACATCGGTATCCTACAGTGAAGCTGAGCTCCAATTTTTCAAGGGTCTGAGAGGAAACTATTTGAATTCCTTAAATATTTGGATTAAGATGTTGTTATGTGATAAGGGAATACTATGCATGCAAGAAGACTGATGTTTAAAGGAAGAAAGACTAGATTTACTTGGAGCAGAAAGAGATTTAGAATAGACCATGATAATTTTGCTGAAACTATTTATAGTCCATTATTAGGTTAATATGAAAGCCAAGAAGAAAGAAGCAACCCTAGCATGCCTAGAGGTGAGTCACAATCAGATAATCAAGGCCCTTATGGGATTCCCCATCCAACCACTCCATCTCCACCTTCACCTCCACCACATACACCTACACCTCCACCTCCACCTCCACCTCCACTTCCCCCATTTAATATGGCTAATGCAGTAAATATGCTTGTTTTTAAGGGTGAGGGATCAGAGGATGTTGAGAAATTTTGGTTTGTCATAGAATCTATATAGAAGGTGCACAAAATCAATGATGAAGATATGAATAAAGATTAGATTTTCACAATGCTGCAAGATAGAGCGTGGTCATGGTATATTAAGTATATTACAACAAACCCAACCACTTCAGTAGTTGAGACAAAGAAAGCACTGAACGAAGAGTTCAAGAAACCAAATTCGCAATCGTAGTGCATTACAAAGACAAAAGAGATGAATCAAGAAGTCAATGAGACTGCCTGGGAATTGGGTCATAGATTAATTTTTTTTTGGGAAAAGTCAAATTCCAGATCTCTGAGGAGTAGCACAAATATTGATATATAGTTGTGCTATTATTGCATCTCAGATTACCATTATCGCAACGAAATTTCACATCGCAAGCTGAGGCATTAGAAATTGTGATGAAGCTAGAATCATCACTCGCACAAGATACTCATGTAGGATCTCAAAGGGAACAAACCCAGTTAGTGAGCTTACATATGGAGATACAATATTTCAAGAAGAGAAAAGAAGTTTGGCCTAATCTACGCTCAGATGTAAAGTAGAAAGTCACTATAAGGACCAGTGTCCTGTCTATCACGATTATGTGGCTACTGGAGATCCTAATCCTCTAAAGCTAGAACCTAGTGCTGGACCAAGTACCGAATCAAGTATCTGGTGTCATATTTTCTAATTCAAAGGTCAGCACCTAATGAACCACTATTGTTTATTACAGAAGTATGTGTAGTCGCCAAAGCAGTTATTTTGTAACTTCTTCTAGTCAATATGACATGACGAAAGAAATTGTCGAAGCTATGATTTCATGATAGAGTAAACTGCAGTGTATAGAATGCAAGTTGAAGGCTGCACACAGGAATGTCATGGTTCACCTATAGCCCATAGAGGATTTTAGGGTTGAGGATGAGGTCAAGAAGGGTGCATTGTATGAGGTCGACGTTAGATTACATGTTATAATTGTGTTGAAGCTGGACATTTTGTGTGAGATTTTCATAAACCCACTACCCCTTCTTGTAAGTATTGTATACAGTTCAACCATGTAATATAGGATTGTCCTATTTTTATGGCTAAAATACAGGAAAAGAGGAATAAAAAAACTACATAACTTGCAAATGATGAAGGATGAACCGTGCGAAGAGGATCCAAGTGTTAACATAGTGACACGAAGTCGCATAGTTGGAAGAGAAGATAAAACAAAGGGAAAAAAATCCTATGGTGGATACATGGGTCAGGAAGGCTGCAGAAAAGAGTACTAGGTTCAATATGTAGAGGGATAAAGAAACCTTCATGGAAGCAAAAAAGAGTTTCATGGACCCAGGAGCTTCGACATCGAAGAGGCAGATGCAACTAGTACCACAAAAGAATAATCCTGAAGTGGTTACTATGATAGAGAATCATAATCTTACCATTCTTATGTCATTTCTACAAACATGTATGAAATTTCTAAGGGATCAATAACTAGTGGAAGGATTGCAAGAACTAATCAACAACTTTGCTGATAAAGAGAAGCCACAACTTGAACAACACGCAGTAAACAAAGTACATATAAATAAGAAAAAAATCAATTGAGAGATGTGATTAAATGCGCATATCAATGAATTCGAAATGGATCAAATAATTCTTGACTTGGGATCAGGTGCGCATGGCCAATCAACAGAAAATCATCCCAATGGGTTGATTTCATGGCGTTATTGTGGACATCGAAGGAGTAAGTGTGGTGGCAGAATTTGAAGTCAATGAGATTATGGACGACAACAATCCATATTCAAATTTAATTGGACATGATTGGGATTTTGATATGGATGCTATAATCCATTTGAAAGGAAAAAGTATGGTATTTGAGAAGAATGGTACTAAGGTCATTATTCCTTTGGACCCCTTTGAAGGAATGTGGTATACAGAACTTGTCTGAAATGAATATGGTGATGAAGACATTAACAATATCTATAAGGTAACTGTATGAGACAAGGATTGGATCAATCCCACTGCAGATGGAAGGATAATCTAGGAAAAGGTTAGTTCATGTGTCTTGGACTTTGATGAGGATTTGGAGAACTGGCAGAACTGGTTGCACAAAGTTTCTACTATGTGCTGTAGCAGAATTACAAAATCTCTTCATTGCATCTCAACAGAGGTACATAATTTACCTTACTATGATGGGATAGGTAATGTCAACTTGTTTCTTGATGAGTTTTAAAGGGATATACTGAAATAAAAACAATTCCAGGCCTTGGATATAGCTTTGAGGTTTACATTTGTGAAATGGTGTGGCATGCATAAAGACAATATAGGAGATTGGAAGGATTATCGCCAATTGATGAGGCTCAAGTTCGGTCATGCAAATACAAGGCTTGTAGAGAAGTATGATGGTAAGGATGATCCCCAACAAAATTTATCTCATTGGACTATGACATAGGGCAACAAACCTCAACCAGAATGGGTACACATATTTTTCCACACTTCGGATGTGATATCGATGAATTGATATCTTGAAACAGAGTCGTGCCATGGCATTACCAACTGGTATGATCTGAAGGAAAGATTCGTATTGACCTTTAGCTTCAAATACTATTTTCTGTGTATCAATGATGCCCTTGAAGGAATAAGAGTAGGAATTTTCTAGACACCAAATGAGGCAACAACTTGGGTACAACCTGATTGGAACACATAGTTTCAACACAAAATATAATGCTATAATATGACCACGAAAGAGGGTGAGGAAGATTCACACAACATTAAGATCCTTGAATCATAAGGATAGTGCGAGGTCACAGGACTATAAGTTGAGATACCTGACAAAACAAAACCTATTAAGACAAAGCAAGTCAGTATAGGCTCAGAGGTGGAGCCAAAATTTGCACGCATTAGAGATTAGTAGGATGAGGATACATTAGGTAAGGTTGTTGAATTACTGCATGAGTACTAAGAGATGTTTCTGATGAATTTCACTGAGATAAAAGGCATTGTAGGAAATATGGGCGTAATGAAGATCACTTTGAATCCAGATGCGAAACCCATAAAAAAAAGATCATATAGGCCAAACCTAAATTCAAAGAGAAGGTGAAGGAGGAGCTTGAAAACATGGTCGTAGGTGGAATAACTGAACATGTAGATGAATTTGAATGGGTAAGCCTGATAGTACTACAAGAGAAAAATACTAAGGGAGACATAAGGATTTTCATCGATTTAAAAAAGTTGAATGATGCATGCATACATGACCCATTCCCAAAATCGTTCACTGATGAAGTTTTGGATAATGTGGGAGGATAGGAGGCTTACTCCTTTACAAATGGTTTTCCAGGGTAGCATGAGATTAATATTGCATCAGGAGATAGGAGTAAGACAAATTTTGTTACTGAATAGGGATCATTTTAGTATACAGACATGTCTTTTGGGTTGAATAATGCACCTACGATATTCTCTAGAGTTGTCATCGCAACATTTAAACAATTCATATAGAAATTTCTGGAGGTTTAATTTGATGACTAGACAGTCTTTGGACTATTAAAGAAGCATATTTCTAACCTTTGCTTGATGTTGGATACCTATCAGAATTATCAAATCTAGCTGAACTTAAAAAGTGTATTTTTGTGTACCATTGGAATATTACCGGGACATGTTGTTTGCAAGTAGGGATTGATGGTGGACCCTGAAAAAAATGTTTTTATTATCAATCTAGATCCACTGAAGAATTTTAAGCAGCTACACGCGACTCTAGGGCATAATGGTTATTATCGTAAGTTCATAAAGGCTTACACATAGATCACTACATCGATCGAAAAATTACTGAAAAAAGATGTCAGATTTTGTTGGGACAATGAATTTCAAAAGAGCTTTGACATATTAAAGGAAAAAATGGTCACTGCACTGATCCTGGTGTTTCCAAATTGGAAGAAGGAGTTCAAAGTTCATGTAGATGCATCATGCATAACTTTGGGAGTTTTCTTAACATAGCCAAGAGAAGGGAATCTTGATCACCCCATCGCATTTGCAAGTCGAAAATTATCCAAGGGAGAAAGGAATTGCTCCACAACAGAACATGAGGACTTGGATATGGTGTACCCTCTGCATAAATTTAGGCATTACTTATTAGGTATGCATTTCAAGATGTTTACAGACCATTCTGCATGGAAATACTTGGTAAACAAGCCTGTTTTTGGGGGGGGGAATCTGCAGATGGCTATTTCTATTCTGATGGTACGATTTTGAAGTAATAGTCAAGCCATGACGATTGAATGCTAGGACAGATCATCTATCAAGAATTGAGCCCGCGATGAACCAACAAACATTGAAGAAGGACTGCCTGATGCACAACCCTTTGCAGTAAGGGTTGTTGATGATCATTTCATCGATATAATTTACTTTTTTCTACCAGATTATCCCCTACAGAGCATATGAATCAGTAGAAGAAAGAACCCATATTTAGAGCTGCGGGTTTTTCTCTCATTGCCAAGTATTTTTAGAAAATGGGCCCCAATGAGATATTGCACAGATATGTCCCTGAGCATGAGAGACGATGTTTTGGTAGAAACACATGGTGGTTTCATGGGAGTAAACTATGTAGGAAAAGCCACCATGAAGAAGATTTTAAGAGCGGGACTATGGTGGACCACGGTGCTCAAGGATTGCAAAGAATATTGTAGTGCTTACGATGTCTGCCAAAGGACCAGAAGACTGTCGAGGGACAAATTTCCACTAAATCCACAAGTCACCTTACAGCATTTTGATAAGTAGGCGATTGACTTTGTTGTGTTGATCAATCCATAAGGAAAGAAGACTGGCGTGCGATACATTATTACTATGATGGATTATCTGACTAGGTGGGCTAAAGTGAAACCTGTAAATGATTGTAGCACAAATACCATTGCACAATTCATCTTTGAATATATCTTGTTGATATTTGGGTGTCCAAAGATCTTGATGAGCAACTGAGGATCACACTTCCCACAGAACACTATTAAAGCATTGACAAAAGAATTTCAGGTACATCATCAGAAGAGAATGCCTTGTCACACTCAGGAAAATGACACGGTTGAGGCTTTCAACAAAATTTTTGAGAATGCTCTGACTAAAGTATGCAATGTCAACATAAACGATTGGGATGTACATATACTAGCAATTTTATGGCCATATAGGAATACCTGTAAGAAGTTGATGAGATAGACTTTGGTTAGATTAGTTTATGGACGGGAAGTCATAATGACTATGGAATACATAGTACCAAGTCTTATAATCACTATAGTCATGAAAATGGTGGAAAAAAACATTATGGAGGAGATATTGGAACAACTTCTTGCACTCGAGGAAGATCACTTTATTTCAGGATTTCACCAACAAGTGCAAAAAGCCAGGGAGAAGTCATGTCATGACCGACATATTAAGCATAAAACTTTCAAGAATGGAGACTTGGTTCTATTGTATGATAGTAAGTTCGCAAGGTTCTTGGGAAAATTCAAAATTCATTGGTTAGGACCATACATTGTCAAGGATACCTGAAAGGGTGGCGCAGTTCAGCTTGCGAAGCTGAATGGAGAATTCTTTCATGGGTGAGTATATGTAGTAGGTTGAAAATCTACAAGGAAGATTCCATCCCAGGGACTACACAATGATTATATGAATAGAGGAAAGTCTTAGTTCTATAAGGAGTTGCAAGGAAGAACAAGACTTTAAACTACTATACTAAAGAAGGAGTTCGTCGAGGAGGAAGTATTGTGCTGTATTCCAAAGGTTGGTAGAAATGGGGAAATATGTGATGAAAAAGAAGTAATTGAGCTGCAAAGAAGGGTCCAATGTAGTTCATCCATAATATGACCATTGGGGTTGCTATAGTTGATTTGATGGGAAAATTTCCATTAAAAGGAGCCATGGGAACACATTTAATGGGCATAGCTAGGAAAGCCTGCCACCAAATTCACATTTATGAGGTGGATCTGAAGGAGATCATGGAGTTTGAAATTTAAAAGGGTTATAAATATGGCAACCCACTCCACATTCAAACACTTTGTTGAATGAGATTTCGGTTGGTGAATTTTCTCTTAAGTGTGAATCGAGTGTTCTGTTACATGAATTGGGAAGAGAATGAACAAGATTCCTTAGACGAGGGCTAGGATTCATCATGCTTTCTACACCACTAGCACATGTCACCGGGCTGGGGTCCCCAAGGAAGAAAACTGCTAATGCAAGCATGCAGAAGAGGAAGCCTCCCATTAAACAATTTCCAAGACAAATCACTAAGGAGCAGAGAACTAAGGAGATACTGGACAAGCGAAGCAACCAATGGAGCCCCAAGATTCAAATGTGGAATAAGTGGCCAGTGGAATAGAATATATTGATGCAGAAGATGTGTAATTGATCTCAAATTTTTCATCCTATATGCCACCATGTAATCTAAACTCAAGGGTTACCAAGGACCTAGATGCTATCAAGTTCAAAGTCTTTACACCACTATTAATTAATGAGGTACCGATCGAGGGAGAGTTGTTGGCAAAGGTGACACAACTTCACATGGAGGACTGATATCTTAATGATTAGATAAAGTACCCAAATTTCAGTCCAACATGTACCTGAAATTAGTTTACTATGAAGAAGCAGGAGTAACAAGGATTGAATCGATGCTGCGGGCAATAATAATTCAACAATATGGGTTGTTGAATATGATATATATTTTGCACTTTGGGGACAACAATATCAACACAATCTATGTGTGTTAGCTGTTGGCATTGGTGCATGATGGATATTTATGACTAGGGATGAAAATACCTATTGATGATATGTTGATTAGAAGAATAATCATGATTCCATACTAAGGATTAAACCCCGCCAACCCATTTTCCAGAAAATCTCAGGAGAAAAAGATGGTCAAGACGATGAAGAAGGATTATGATCTGATCAAGAAGTCTTGGGGATTTGTCATTAGCTCCATTAATGATTAGGTTGTGCACTTTTTTGCACACATTTTGGCCACGAAATTTATGAGGAAGTGTTAGGCAGATGAGGTACCTGCCCTAGTTGTATCATTGGCTGCATAGTGCAACAAGGGTGTCTAGTTTAACTAGGAAGGTTATTTGTGCCAATAATTTTTGGATGGATATCGAGTGGTACAAGAAGAGGGAAAAAAATTCCACTATGCGTAGTTGTTTCTCTTGATAGAATTAAAAAAAAAAGGAATGCTAGATGAGTCACAGTTCCCCATTATGGACCCTAACATCTGCAAGGTTGTGAGGTATGCCTCACTATGGGCTTCCAAGGACCCGACCCATTTTACAGAGAACAATTTTTTTTGGGTCTTGTTTGAAATGGATTTGTGCACCATGATCAGTGAGAAGCCGAGGCTATCACTAGTTTGATTTGAACACTACAGAACAATTTTAGACTTCAAGGTGGATTTTCACCATATACACATTCACACCAAGAAGGACCTAGAGGGGTTATGGTATGTGCTTCCATTCTTAGTCACTAATGATAACATCACGCAAGTGGTGAGAAACTGGCCAATTGATTGGATAACTCCACCCATGGAAAGAGAAGAAACAAAACAAGTAAGCACCTTAAGTCCACGGATTGAGAAGCATGCAACCAAGAAATACAACAAGAAGGTGACCAAGAAAGTCATAATTGAGCAAGAGAAGGACAATGCACTAGAGATAGAGCATGAAGTTGAGTAGGAGGAACAGGTCACTAGAGGTGGTGATCAGGGTGGTGAAGATCCTTTTGTTGACACTGAGGAGTTAGATTCACCCTTCATATTTAAAAGGTGGAAATCAAGTGGTGGGGGTGAATGGAAGAAGCACCAGTTTGATAAATCTGCTAGCACAGAACCGATGATCCTCACTGAGGGTGACATCGATGAGATTGGAGACACGGTATGAGATGTGACAAAGGATGCATGGGTGAACATTGAAGACCAATATAAAAAATTGACCAAGGTCTAAAAGGGCCTCAAGGACCTATAGGTTTAAGCGAGAATGGTGCAAGCGAGCATGGTATCCTTAAGCATAATTGTAGGCAACCCACAAAGAACAGTAATCACATCTGAGCTCCAGGTAGTGCCACTACCAAGTGGTTCTCTACATTTTGAGACTACCAAAGATTAGGAGCATGCAAAATACTGGAAAAATCTGAGTATCAATATTGCAGTGCTCCCCATTCATAAATTGCATAAGTTACATTAGGGACTCACCGATGAACTAAAGGTTTGGGAGCAACAAGCTATGTTGGTAATTAAAGAAGTTAAAAATGACAATTGATAGATGTTTGAGGACATGAATCAGGACACCAAGGATCGTGATGAGGTAGGTATGCACATGCAATAGCTAGAAGAGCCCATCACCAAAGCTTGCATCGAGATACTAGATCTCCAAATATAGACAGAGGAAACACCCAAAGAGAAGCTTCAAAATATTGTCACAATAGTAAAAAAATGCAAGGCAGAAGTTGAAAAAGTCAAATTCGAGTTGGAAATATAGATTACAGAGTTGCAGATGAGGATGTAGCCAGAAACTCCTCTAGAGGTTTGGGAGCAGTGCGAAGTAGATATCAAGGCTGTTATGGAGAATATGGCTACTCCAGTCAAGGACTGTAGCTAGATCATCGAAGACATTATGGAGATATGAGCCTAACTGTAGGAGGAACCACATGTACATAATATATAGGCAGAGATCTGTGACAAGAAACAACAGTTTGATGAAATCAAAGTGATGACGTGGACCCTTGCACTTGTGCAACGGTTTTCCCGTCTCAAGGAGGGAAAGTTTTTGTAGGGATAGATCAATGAGATGCACTAAAGGGAATAGATCATTTCTGCATGCATGCAACCATGGTTTGATGAAGCCATTAAGCTCTCATATTCAATGGAGAGAAAATTGAAGATCATAAGGCAGACATAAAGAACCATCGGTCTGGTGACAACAGAGATGATGACAAGTAAGCTGGTAGAAGAAGTATGAAAGGCTACCACATAGTGCGCAGAGACACTTCAACCTTTGAAGGATGCATACAATGGTTTCAAAGAAAATATTTAGGACATGGTAGGTGAGTGACTGGGGACGAGTCACGTCTTTGTGTTGGGGGCCTGTTGGGTAGGGACCCCCTAGGTCAAAGCTTCATAAAAATCACGCATTTTGAACAGTGGAGTGCAATTCGCGCAGTGTTTTAGGAGTCATAGGGCCTTTAGGGTGGGTCAAAGCCCCTTATTTTCTAAAAGGATGGGATCAATTTATATGTTTTGAGCTCTGCCCATGGTTTGTGGACCATGGTATTGTAAGAGAAAAGATACATAATGGGGTTGTCTTAGTAAGTCAAGAATCAATAAATGGATGATGAATATTTTTTGATGTTTTGAGTCTATATTTTTGTGTTAGAGTGAAGGGGAAGGATCCTTCAACTGTGTGCACAGAGACCTTGGTAAGTCTGCAGCTGTGTGAGCAGGCCCTTGCAACTGTGTTCATAGGGTAAGAAGGATTGTAATTCTGAAGATTTGATGATAATAAACAAGATTTTGAAACAACAGTTCTGTGTACTTACATTTTGCAGTTTACTTTATGCAATTATAGTTTACTTTTACGCTACAAAAGATAATATCATAGTTACTATATGAATGTTGTTATAGTTAATTATAGTTAAGGTCTGTTGTTCTGCTGATATGATAATGATCAATTGATCATGCTAGAGCATCTAAGATATTTGTTTTGGGAGTTTTGGTTTTGGTTTTTATGGAGGAACAATACATGGGAAAAGGTGTAAGAATGAAATATTTACTCTTTTAGATAGTACCAGTAGATAATCAAAGGGTTGCTTTTTAACTTCACATAGTGATTTGAATTTATAAGGTGTGTAGAAAGAATAGTAAGGATATATGATTAATTTAGATTTCAAAAAGAAAGATAAATTATCATAAGTGAGAAAACATTTGTCCAATGTTCAAAAGCTAAACAAACTATGCTTAAAATTACATAAGATGGTAACAATGTTATGATCTAGAGGGAGCCTTTCAGAAAAACAGTCCAATATCTCAGTCTCTTTATGATAATAACTTTAGAAGGAATTTAAGAATAACTATAACACATTTACTCTCACTTGATATCTCTGTAAAACTTAAACATATATAGAATAAACATAATGAATAAAACACATGAAAAACTTACAGAAGAAAATGATATTTTATGACACCAAATTGAGAATCCTTTGCTTTATTATCAGTGATCTAGAGAAAGCTTGTACATCAATTCTTTACAAAATTGCTTATGGAAAGGTACCACCTTTAAATAAATCATAGAAGAGAGTTATTTATACAAGTTTAAACAAAATATCCTAAACTAATTACAAAATATCTTGAAAGAAGATAGGAAAAGAAAAAGTGTTGCATGATGTGTCCCTATTAAATAGGAAGTTGTTGATGACTATTCCTTCAAAATCTGTTGTTGCTATCTTCTTGTTGGAATAAAAGTTAATCAATTGTTTCACACAATTGATCCCACCTTTTCTCACTAGGTATCTCGAGATTTACTATCCTTCTAAATATCTCATCAACTTCGGTATATCTCTAAAAATTGGGTTTAGTGAGAAAAAAGTTTCCAACTTCATATTTGATGGTGAGGTGAGAGCTCAAGGCTTCCAAAAAATCTTTTCTAGTAATCTATCTTTTTATCCCTGCAAATTGACTATTGTCTGATGTAATAGTATATAGTCTCTCACAGTAATCCTTCAATTTTACTAGCTAATCATTCGATGACACTATCTCTGGTAACCCTTTCTTATGCAACATACTGAATTTAGAATGAAACCTTCTAACTGTAGTGTTCAAAGCTTAAATTTTTTTTTTTAGCTAAGTTAATAGATTATTCTTCACTAGAACTTTCTTAATTTCCAAAATAGTAGCTATCCTATTTGGAATGTTCATCTCTTGTAACTAATGTCTAGTTTTAGAGTTTAGTACCCTGATCATCCTCGATGCTTCTTTAGGTTTTCTACCCAATGCTGCCTTCTAGGTCTCTATCTCTGCCTTGCATTTAACAATTAGTTCTTCCTGCTCAAAAATGATTTGTAAGGATGGCCATACTTTTTTTATAGAGTGGATAATAGCTAACCAGATGTCTTCTTTGGCTTGGGCCATAGTGTCTACCATTAGAGTCTTTCTTTCTAACTCTTTAACCTTGAGCTCTAACATATGTGACTTTTGCATTTCCTCCACATACAAGGTATAATTTTTTTACCTTTTGTGACTCCAGGGTTTGGAACTTCTATAGTAACTTCTCATTTTGTTGTTTTTGTGCTTGTGGCTCCTGTGATAACCTTTGTGTTTCACTTATTGCTGATGGTGAAGCAATGTCAGTAGGAGATAAAATTAAATCTGTACCTATCATTGGAACCACTATCACTGAGGTCACATCAAGCTGCGTTGTCTATTTTTCCTTGAGAAATTTTTCTATCTCCTCCTCCATTTTCTTTATCTATAAGTTTTTCTCAATAATGAGCTTTAGCATCTCCTCCCTTTGTTGTTCATTTTCTTCCATTTCTTTGGTTCGTGGATCCTAAGTTGAATGCAGCTTCAACTACTTCTTCAAGTTTGTAATCTCTACATTCTTCTTTTGCAGTATTTCTTCAATTGCTTTACAGTCCTAGGGATCATATCCAATCTTGATAATGATATATTCTATAGACTTTAATTTGTTATCTCTAGACAAGGAAGTCAACTTTTCAATCTCAAGCTGTGACTGTACATTGGACAAAGTAGTTCTGAGCTTGGAAAGAGACATGGAAGTTGTAGTCATTGTTGAAAATAACATCTCACCTGATTGCCTATGCAAATCCATTTGATCAATGGGATGTATCTAGTTCACATCAAATGGGAAGATGGTATTCTTATAGTCTATTGTGGATTTGGGAAATGGAATTTGAGATTGCAAAAATGCCATTTGCATCCTTCCTCTTTCACTGTCAAATGTAGAGAGAAATATATGATGGGAAGTGGATGTTTATTTCCAAAACTGACTGTAAACTTGAGATTTAATACTTTCATTCTTTTGCTTGATTTCCAAAATTTTTAAGAAAATATTAGCATCTCCTGCTGAGTTGGTCTCAGTTGACTGAATAATATCCATAGGTTCAGTTGAAGGAGGAGTTGAAGAAGTAGAAGGAGGCTTGGGATCAGTGGTCCCTACTAATGAAACATCTTCCAATTCTCTAAGATCAATTATATACAGTGGCTTGCTTCCTGATGACATTGATGGTCTAGTTTTCAAATTATTTTGTATGATATAGTACTCTTTACCTGGTTCTATAGATGATTGAGTTTCCTCTATGGCTCTTTTAATATGAGTACTCTGTGTAGTATTTATCTGTGGAGTTGATATAACATGTTCATCAGCTTCTGTGAGAGTACCTTCAGACCATTTCTCTTGGTTCATAAATTTTTCCAATTCTAGCTTGGGAGTATGGTTGTAAGGTGTTGCCTTCAACTGCACTCTGAGAGCTGGAATGATCTGTTGGAAATAATACTGGGGGGGAGGGGGTTGAATCATTATTATCAAATCAATATAACTTTTTCATTTCCATATTTAGATTCATGTACGCTACTTCAGTTAATGCAATCTGCGTGTATACACAACTGTGTGTAATGCAACAAGCATATATCCAGTAAAATTATGATTCAGTTAGTTGATTCTTAATGAGTGCATCAAAAAATTATTAACCATATGAATAGTAAACAGGAGCATTAAAGCATAATAGATCATCACACATAAGCAACACACATGAACACCATGATATAAGATGGAAACCCAATGTGGGTGAAAACCACTTCTTGCAATTCGTCTCTATCTTCTTTTAATTAGAAAATTATTTTTACAATGGCTATGTACTGGTGCAGTCTTATAGCAGTACGGAGGCTTCTACCTGAAGAAGGCTACAACCTTCTCTCGTTCTCCAGACTCTCCTGGAAGGGAGCTACAACCCCCTTAGATCTTGTACTAGCTGATGTACTAGTACATAGGTGCTGGCCTATAGAAGGCTACAACCTTCTCTTTTCTTCCAAGGAGCACGTTTCATAAATTTTCATATTGGATCCATAAATACAAAATAATCACCACTACAATACAATCATCAACTATACCTGCATCATCAATCTCTGAATCACCCAATAATGAATCACTGAAACCCTGTCATCAAAACATAGTTACCAGAACACATAACAGAGCCTAGAACTCTGCAACAACCATTAGAACCAACAACAACCTGAAACATCAAATCTCATAATGTATATGCTACTTGACTATGTCAAACCGGCGTGTATACGCTCTTTTACTAGAGAGAACCCGCATACAGATCTAAAGATAATTACTTATACCTTCGCTGCAATTTCCAACTTTATCAATCACATAGGAGCCTCCTTGATTCAGATCGAGCCAAGCATTTCAAACCCATAACTAGTATACTATATCTCACACTTCATCAGACATTCATCACACACACTTACACCCCCTTGGCTTAATGATCTTCTCCTTATATAGTTTTAGGCCTTTCTCAATACCATGGTCCAAAACCATGTATAACTAATACCTTGGACCCAATACCTAGGGTCAATACTTTGGACCAAACACCATGGACCAATACCACGGACCAAATACCACAGACCAAAACTTAGATTTCCAGCATGTACGTGCCTTTCCTTCTGTGAACCTGCATGTGTACATACGCTCCTGCCAATACCTTGGACCGAATGCCTAGGGTCAACACTTCGAACCAAATGCCACGGACCAAATACCACGAACCAAAACTTAGATGTATGTTCCTTTCCTTTTGTGAACCTGCATGTGTACGTATACGCTCCTTTTGTTCTTCTCACCCACGTGTATACGCACTTTCATTAAGGTTAACCTGTGTATATCTCTCTCTTGACTTGTTGTACTAAGATCTGTCCTCTGATTGAGTTGCCACCAAGGACAACACCTGTATCATACCTCTGAGTGAGTTTCCATCAAGGACAACACCTGTATCATAATGCCAAAAATATCCCCCTTTGGACTTGATGGCAACCACCATACCAAGTCACTCTCCACCTTTGACATCAAGGGAAAAGGGAAGACCAATAAGTTCTTTCCCTCTACTGTACATACTCCCCCTGAGTACCTGCCGAAATCTCTGATTGAGCTCCCCCTTTGTATATGCTAGGATGTACCAATCCATCCATGCTCTCCCTGAGCACATGCAAGGTCTGCAAAATCATAGCATAACTCTATACATCAATCTAACAACCAAGTGGGAATTCACCATTTTTAGACTCATCCACCCAATCAAGTGGGGATATACCAAATGTTTATACATGACTCAACAACAAGAACCATTACATCATCCATCCCATGCATAGTGGGGTAAAAAAATACATCATATGAACTCACAAAGACTAAGGACTTAAACATGTCCATGATAGTTATCAACAACTATCATAGACCATATGATCTACACCATAAGCATCATAACCTGCAATCCATTCTCTTGTTCAATCAACAATCAGTAGCAAGATGTGTCAATAAGCATCATCACCAAGGACTTCTAACCATACTGCCAACAATGCATTATTCAAAGCATATGCTCCCCCTGGGCCTGTGCCAACCATCATATACTATGACCAAACCATTTCCTGATTCTGTTCTTCTGCTTTTCTTTAGAACTCCATATACACGACTATGCAGCCTATGATTCGAGTATATACGCGACTTACATTTATTATATCAGTGTATGAAAGATGGATTACTGAAGGTCTACACTTTCAGTTTCGCCTGTGTCTGTTATGTCAACTAACTGAGTTATGTCACACCTTTCTATCTCTAATTCTGTCTTCTTCAATACCTGGAATTGTGATGATGTATAATCCTCTAGCTTTGGAGTTTGAATTTTGTTCCTGCATTCCCTTGCTTTATGTCCAAACTTGTTACATGCATAACATCTTACATGTTTCATGTTCCTTCTATTGCAATCAATTGCTTTGTGGAAAAACATATTGCAAGCAAAAAAATATCCTTTGAAGTACCTGGAATGTGATGGTCTTGTGTGATGGTCTTGAACCATTCTACTTCTCCATGTGGCTACACCATGTCCAATATTATGACATACATAACATTCAACATTATTCAATGGAGGAAATAACCGTCTATCACTTCCATAGTTAGGAGTAAAGGAATTTCTTTGAGGAATTTCTTTCCTTGGTTTTTGATGAGGTTGTCCTCTCATATCCTTGTTGAGCATTTCAAAATTCTCATTTGAGTTCCTTATCTCACCTTGTAAGCTAGATTCACCTTCAACAAATTCATAAAAGCCAAGACCAATTTTGATAGTAGGGGATCTTTGACTACCACGAATTTCATTCAAAATCTTAGTACTATCTTGAAATCGTAACAGTTTATCCTTTTCTTCTAATTCTCTTTTTAAGATATTTACCTCAACCTAATGTTGTTCTTCCTTTTCCAAATACTGCTTCCTTATGTTTTCTTCATCTTTTCTTCCTTCTTCCACTTGTTGCCTTGATTCGATCACTTCATGTTCTTGTTCTTCAAGAGCTTCTTCATTCTTCTTCTTTTATTCTTTAAGATCTTCTTTTAGAGAGAGGATATTTGATTCAAGTCTCTGAATTGTTATGCTTTGATCTTTTACTATATCCTGCAATTGCTCCCTTACTCTGGTTACTGACTCCAATTGTTCTTTTAATCTGGTAACTTCTTCTAGTTCTACATCCTTATTTTCATATGCCATGAGAAGTCTAATGTCTTCATCACTATTGGATGAGTCATTACTTTTATCATGGGTATAATAACTTCTATTACCTTCTTCAGACATCTTTCCTTTATTATGAGGGCATCTAGCAGTGTAGTGACCAACTCTACCACATGAAAAGCATTTGAAAGGTAGCTTACCTTTAAACCTTCCAGATCCCCGTTCAATATTCTTAACAAAATTTACCTCATCTTCTCCTTCTGAAATGTATCCTGATTCATTTGCTGACACTTTGAATGTGGCTTCTCTCATATCTGATGGTCCTCCTTTTCTCATCTCAAAAGTAGTTAAGATTCCATGAAGTTGCGTCATAGTGATTTTCTGCAGATCCTCCTTTTCTTCTATGGCAGAAACTTTGGAATCAAATTTAGCAGACAAGGATCTTAAAACCTTTTCAACTAAGACAGCTTCCTTAAATTCTTCACCCAGATTCCTCATACAATTGACAATCTCATCTATATGCAGGAAGTAATTAGCTATTCTTTCATTACTATGCATCTTAAGATTTTCATACCGTCTTTTGAGAGTTTGAAGCTTTGCTCGTTTTACCTGTTCATCTCCTTCGTAGCTTAGAATGATTTTGTCCCATAATTCTTTGGTTGATTTGAACTGCATGACCTTGACAAATTCTGATTGTGACAAACTTCCCAATAAGACAGTAACCACTTTGGCATTAAGTTCATATTGCTTTCTTTCTGTTGTATCTGTAGGAATTGTTGATGGATATGTGTATCCTCCTTCCATGATTCCCCAAACATCTATTCCAAGCGACTGTAGATATGCTGTGGTTCTTATCTTCTAGTAGACAAAGTTGCTCCCATCAAAGATTGGTGGCCTAATGGATGCCTCTCTTTCTTTATTACCCATTCTGATGGATCTTTCCTTCAAGCAATCAAGCTTCTTCTAAAGGATCTTCTCTGATACCAATTGTTGGAAATAGTACTGAGAGGGGGGGGGGGGGTGAATCAGTATTATCAAATCAATATAAATTTTTCATTTCCATATTCAGATTCATATACACTACTTCAGTTAATGCAAACTGCGTGTGCACGCAACTGTGTGTAATGCAACAAGTGTATATCCACAAACTTATGATTCAGTTAGTTGATTCTTAATGAGTGCATCAGAACATTATTAACCATATGAATAGTAAACAGGAGCATTAAATCAGAATAGATCATCACACATAAGCAACACACATGAACACCATGATATAAGGTGGAAACCCAGTGTGGGTGAAAACCACCTGCTGCAATTCGTCTCTATCTTCTTTTAGTTAGAAACTTCTTTTTACAATGGTTATGTACTGGTGCAGTCTTATACCAGTATGCAGGCTTCTACCTGCAGAAGGCTACAACCTTCTCTCATTCTCCAAACTATCTTGGAAGGGAGCTACAACCCCCTTAGCTCTTGTACTAGTTGATGTACTAGTACATAGGTGCTGGCCTACAGAAGGCTACAACCTTCTCTTTTCTGCCAAGGACCATGTTTCATAAATTTTCAGACTAGATTCATAAATACAAAATAATCACCACTCCAATATAATCATCAACTATACCTGCATCATCAATCTATGAATCACCCAATACTGAATCACTGAAACCCTGTCATCAAAACATAGTTACCAGAACACATACCAGAGCCCAAAACTCTGCAACAACCACTAGAACCAACATCAACCTGAAACATCAAATCTCATAATGTATACGCTACTTGACTGTGTCAAACCGGCGTGTATAGATCTAAAGATAATTACTTATACCTTCGCTGCAATTTCCAACTTTATCAACCACATAGGAGCCTCCTTGATTCAAATCGAGCCAAGAATTTCAAACCCATAACTAGTATACTAGATCTCACACTTCATTAGACATCCATCACACACACTTGCAGCCCCTTGGCTTAATGATCTTCTCTTTATATAGTTTTAGGCCTTTCTCAATACCATGGTCCAAAACCATGTAGAACCAATACCTTGGACCCAATACCTAGGGTCAATACTTTGGACCAAATACCACGGACCAAATACCATAGACAAAAACTTACATTTCCAATATGTACGTGCCTTTCCTTCTATGAACCTGCGTGTGTACGTATACGCTCCTACCAATACCTGGGGTCAACACTTCGGACCAAATACCACGGAACAATACAATGGACTAAATACCACAGACCAAAACTTAGATGTACGCGTGTTTCCTTCTTTGAACCTATGTGTGTACGTATACTCTCCTTTTGTTATGCTCACCCATGTGTATACGCACTTTCATCAAGGTTAACCTGCGTATATCTCTCTCTTGACCTGCTGCACTAAGATCTGCCCTCTGATTGAGTTGCCACCAAGGACAACAACTGTATCATACCTCTAAGTGAGTTGCCATCAAGGAAAACACATGTATCCTAATGCCAACATGATCCCAAAAGGATCATAAGACCATGTAAAGCTTCGCTGGAGGTTCATGTTCTTTAGTAATCTATCTACTTCTGTACCTGCAGACCTAGTGTTACAAATGAAATTTCCTACCTTGGCTTAGAGTTTAAATAGTGATTTCTTCATGCCTGGGACAAAATGAACTTCATCCATATTTATCATTTTCTTGATGTATTCCAAAGAATATTCTCATTGGCACATACTTAGGAAGTTTTTATGGAGCCAACTCACTTCCATAGATCCTAATCTCAGTGTAATTCTGCTATAGGTACCAGTCACCAGTCTTGGTCTTCTATGATAGGTGCAATGTATTTCTAATTTCTTCTCCAATTCTGGGCTCTGCCTGACTGTTGAGTAGTTGAAGAACTGGATGTATAAAAGAATCAATGAATTGAGATAATGTAAAATTAGATGGTCCTGCTCTTACTAACTCTGTCTAGTGAATCATTGATTGATTCACTCCTTGCTCATCTTGTATGTTCAGCTGAATGGGAAATATATCTCCCTGTTGAAACAAATTTAAATGGATTATGAATAAACTGTACTTGAAAACTCCTTGAGTGGTCAAATTCATAAACTTTTCATGTATATTATCAACCAAAAATTGGCTATAATTATACATGAAGGCAGGTTGATATTCTTTGCTAAAAATGGAAAAGAATACAAGGATGGACTCATCAACATATTGGTCATTTTCATAACCTAGGAGGTATGATAATAGAGAGATAATGTTTCTAGTAGCTTCAGGGAACATGGAAGATGATTATGGTTTATTTCTCTTAGGTAATTCAACATCTTCTTGTAGGAAAAGTTCAAATATAAGGGCTCTTTGTGGGAAGGAAGGTTTATTGTAGAGGTCCATGAGAGCTGTAGGTGAGAAATGGCTAAGGGAATCAGATGCAGGTATCATTAACATTTGATTTAATCTCTGAGTAGTAATGGTGATCAGGATTTTCCCATCCCGAGTCATGAAAGTTCTTTACACAGGGTCATACATGGCTTGACACCAAAATATTAAATCAGGAAAGTGTTGGGTCTTAGGAAATTAATATAATGGAAAAAGTGTCTACCAGAAGCGAATGGCATCCTCTTGATCAACATATTTCAGTTTTAACCATGAATGTAATTCATAAAAATCAAATTCACATTCACAGTCATTGATCTTAAAAAGGGAATCTACAAGGGGCATATGATCTAGATCAAGGGAGACTATTGAGGGATTCCCTTCTTCATAAGCCTTCTGTATCTTTGCTTTAGGAGCCATTCTGCTACAGGGGAAATTCAGAAGTTATTTTAATAAAAAGTGGATGACAATGGAAAAAATACACAGAATGACAAATGGTGCTTTTGATTTATGGATGGAAGCAAAAAGTGGTAAAGATTGGAGCCATGCAGCATTTATAGGTTCAATTGGGCTCAATTGACTGTGTAGATCTAGCCATAGGAAATCAATTTGCAGAAGGATGCAAATTAATGCTTACAGATGTTTAAATGGTTAATTAGGCATAGAAACAACTTTGGAGCGTATAGCAATGGTATTGTAACGTGGCTTGCGGTGAATGGAAATGGATTGGTGACATGGAGGTTCGTGATTGGACAAGAGATAACATATGCATATGGCATGAGAAAATGTCAATCGTCGAATGGAAGAAAACCGACAGTGGATCTCGAGGTGGGTGGGGGGTATAGTGGTTTGTGGTTTTGAGCCTTGGGGGTCCGAAACATTGTGGAGGTGCCATGCCACAAAAAATGGTAAACATGAAAAATGCTTTTCAGACCCCCTGCCTCCCCACCCCCCCATGCATTAATAGGAAACGACCGAAGGGGGACTGAAAGGCTTCCTCTAGTGTTGATCTGGGTGGAGTGAACGATCCTCATTGAAAAGTGCTTGTTGGTTATCGATGTCTGATGTGTTATTTTTTCACTTCTGCCAATACGACAAAAGTATATGATATGACTTGTTTTACAAGGTCATGAACTTTGTTACAATAACTAAATCATAATTAAAGAAATTAAGCATTATTAATCAAGAGATCATTTTCAAAGGTGAATTTGAGCTAGAAACCTTAATTTTATTTTCTAAAGCAAATATTTTTCTTTTATTCCTTATCTAACATTTTAATTTTTCCTTCCTTTTCTAGAGCAACTATCTTGTGATTTTTTTTATATGGACCTGTAATAATAATGATTCCTAACATTTTTATTTTCCAAGTTGTTTTTGGTCCATATCCTAACTTATCATTTTTTGTATGGTATTTTCATTTTTTCATCTAATAGATAACTTATCAAAAGAAATAATGTTACAACATTGGATCCAATTGGGGACTACTTTCTCTTGTACAATGCCGAGAACTTGTAGACCCATGTGCCTTAGCCTCGGGCTCTGGAATCTTTGTTGTAAAAAATCAAACTGATAGTTGAAAAAGTAAAATAACACCAGACTTTTTACAGTGATGGTGTAAAATCTACTCCAATTTGTCAGTACTGAATGTAATGCTTTAGAAATCTTCCATTAAAAGGATATGTGGAATGTTGTGCTTCTAGATTTTTTAACACAAAAGTGTTTTTTCGTTTTACTTCAGCAATAGCTAGAGGTCCAGACAATAGGTTGTCAGACTCTCCATGTTTTCCTTTGTCTTCTCTTTTAGAATCCCATCTTAGAACTAGATCACCCTCCTTGAAGTCCCTTTCCCTTGCTCTTCTGTCAAACAGGCTCTTCATCTTGTTATGATACTTTTTCAATTTGTATTGAACTTCATCTCTGTTCTCATTTAGTTCAACGATTTGATTTATCCTCCTTGAAAAATCATCAAGTTCATCAATTGAATCCTATAGAAACTTTAAAACAAGGAAGGCCAAATTGGTGGGGAAAATTGCATCATTCCCATAAACTAACTGAAAAGGAGATTTTCCAGTAGATCTCTTTAGAGTAATCCTGTGTTCCCAAACTGCATAAATTAAATGAGTGTCCCAACTCTTTTTATGATTCGCTAAAGTTTTTCTAATAACCTTTAATAGACTTTTATTAGATGATTTTGCAAGACCATTACCTTGAGGATAATATGGAGTTGAATGATGTACTAGAATCTGATATTTTTGGCAAAACTCAAGTATTTTAACACTGGAAAATGTTGTGGCATTGTCAGTAACAATCCTGGTTGGGAAACCAAACCTAGATAAAATGTTCTCTTCAATGAATTTGATTACTACTAAATTAGTATCATTTCTTACTAGAATTTCTTCCATCCATTTAGTAAAGTAATTAAATGTAGTGAGGATCCATCTATGCTGATTGCTTGAAGTAGGATGAATCTCTCCAACAAAATCTAATCCCCATTGGAGAAAAGGTGTTGAGACTATTGTTGGGATAAGTGGAAGAGCTGCTAGTTTTTTCTTACCGGCAAAAATTTGACAAGGGACACAACTTCTAACCTTTTCTCCTACTTGTAAGAACAATGTTGGCCAATAGAATCCCACCCTTAATATCTTATATGTTGTTTCTCTCCAAGCATAATGTCCTCCACAAAATCCTGTATGAAACTGATCAATGATCCCTTCAGTCTCTGATTATGTTAAACATAATAAAAGATATTAAAGATATTAAGTGGGTCCCTCTAGTATAGATTTGCATTTATGATTCAGTATTTGACTTCTTTCAATTTGAGAGTTCTACATTAACTTTTGGAAAATGATGCAAGACACTCAAAATGAATCAAGAAATTTACAATATCTTGATACCAATATGATAAAAGAAATTTCTCATCAATGTGTACAAAAATAGTATGATCTGAAGGTAAGGGTTCTTGTGGATTCTTTTCTTCAGAATTTTGGGAAGGTTCTTATGGATTGTTGTCATTCACATTTTGGCAAGGTTCTTGTGGATTCTTTCCTGGTATTTCCGAAACAAATTTAATTCCTAGAACTTTATAGTTAGATTCAGCTAGGAGCTTATCTAATCCTTGACCTTTTACTAGATTTGTGGTTTTCATATTTAGATCACACTCCAGAATTTGGGTGATCCATATACCTCTCCTCCCATTAGTATCTGGTTGAGTGAGAACAATTTTAACAACATTTTTGGGAACATAGGTTATAATGGTTAAATGTAAAACATACATCCTGAAATATTTCAAGGATTAGACTAGGTCATAAGCATGCTTCTCAATTATGTCATATTTGAGCTCAACATCTCTCATAACTTTGTTGAAAAATAATATTGGTTGGTCATGGGAATCTTCATTCTTTTGCAGTAAAATAAAAACAAGGGTTGTTTTAGAGGCAAAGGAAAAGATACTTAATGGTTTAGTATAATCAAGATTGGCCAAGGTTGGAGCCTCAGAAATAATTTTCTTGATTTGATCAAATTCATGTCTGGAAGAGGAAGTCCATTTAACTTCATGACCCTTTTTAAGCATCTCAGTTTTATCTTTAACAATTTGAGGATAATTGCGTATGAATTTTCTTAAAAGGTTGATTTTTTTAGGTTCCTATAACAATAGGTGTCATATTTCATGATTGACATTGATAGGCTCTGCAATATGTTCATACCTTTTGGTCTGGTTGCCAAGGTTTTCCATATTGTAAAAAAATAAAAATAAAAATAAAAATTTAAAAATGTAAAGAGGGTATGCCCTAAAAGAAAAATCAAAGGGAAAAAAAGAATGAAATGGTCAAAAAGTGAAGGAAATGAACCCCAAACAAAAGACCAGGAAAGTGTGCAACTCCAAAATGCCACTACTATTCTATTTTTGCAATAATCTGATGATGTGCAGCTTGTTGACTTATTCCACCATTGATGAATGGCCAAACAACTTAATCTTGGTTAGTTCATGGTTTGAATTTACTTGTTTTAGAGATAGAGAATAGAATCTGCCCAAACTGTTCAAATCTTGGCAGATAGGTAGAAAAGCAAAGGAGCTCAACTATTAAACCTGAGCCCTTGGATGTTATAAGGGTAGATCTAGATAGGATTGCAATGAAAAAAATATGATGAGGGCTTGCCAATTCAAATGCAACCAAAGAAAGAAGCAAAAATTCTAGGCAAAGCAGGTTGGGTAGGTAGATGATGTTGCAGAGGCACACTTGCGATTGATTTTGTCTCTCAAGATGTTCACCTTACTGTTATCACAAATACCATGGCAGATGTTTGGATGCAGCTCAAGTGAGGCAAATTTTATTACTAACTCCCTTTCACACTTCTCCTCAAATCATTTACTAATTTCCCCAGAGATATTAAGATATGTTTAATATCACTAATCCACTCATTTCATTTATGAAAATGCCTAAGTAAAGCCCCTTTTACTTAGGAAATTCTACAAATATCACAAAAACCCCTTTTCTCCTTTAGAAGCCTAAGTTTAACTTAGTTCTTTCAGTTTCATATCAAAATCCATATTAACTTTTAACATATATTATTTAAATCCCCATAAATCAATTCCCCTTCCCGTATTATATTAACATACAAAAACCCCAAAATATTATTATTCCGGACCCCGGTTAGCTATAACCATAAGTCATTATATATAGGGTATTAAATGGTTCATTTGGAACCTTTTAATAAACTTTGCACATAATTAACCACCCAATTTAATTATAACCAAACCTCTAACCAATAACACGGTGCCCGATACCATTAAAAAAGCATTGTTTATTATTTCGGGGCCGCACATTACACCCCCGCCATCTCCACCGAGCGTCAACCATCCGATTGGAACCTGCTCATCCAACGACCCATGATCATATCTCGACCCCCATTCCATCTGACATTTAACTCCCAGGGAGCCGGTAGTATTGCTCCTGTACTGGGGACACGCGTTGCTCTCCCGCACTGCTCGCTGCCTCCCCGCCCAAAACCGCTTGACTCCAAAAGTGGTGTGGGAGGAAACCACTTACCACCCCTCCACGTCACGACAAGACATCAAATCCAAATGATGTCAAACATGCAATAAATGACAAAAAACCTGCCAAAGCCAAAATTTTGTTAAAAACATGGGAAAATGTCATTTTCGTTCATTTCTTCTGCGAACTGTTTCCATGCAAATTACGTCCGGGTGATAGCACGAACATCCAGTCCACCACCCGACCAAGAAAATCTCAACTTCCTACTTTGCAGCTCGCCAGCCAACCTGCAATTGCACTGTTCGCCTTTGAAAAAATAGGTATTTACCCAATTTGCCTCCTGAACCTGTAATTTCGGGTTTTTTTCCTCTGTAAATTGTACCAAAAGAGCCAAATCCAGGCAAAATCAGCTTGTTCCTCTCATACAAACACACCCATAACTGCTCTTTTGCTCATTTTTCCCATAGAATCCCAACCTCCAGTTTGAAAACACAAGAACCAAACATGGAGGCTCTCGTAGCCCTGAATGTCACACCCCTCAATGCACCTCATAAGGACCAAGATTGGTTACCCTTGGCTGACAAATATTTTCAAATTAAAGAGCTATCTAGTGACAGGAACCACCTCCAGGCATTTTTCCGAGTTAGGAACAGTCATCTAAGCAACTCTGGTATCTATGGAATATGGGAATCTAATCTTCTTAGGTATTACCTTTCTTCAGTCAATGTTTTCCTAGATATTATTCACCAATGCTGTGCCAATTATGACCCTGTCAATAAAGCAGTCATAACCCCATACCAAACTGTCCCTTTTTACATAACTACTAAATCTATCAATGAGATGTTACAGTTCCATCCCACTCAGCCTCTGGCTCCCCTTTCCATGGGATTTTTGCTTAAGAAAGGCTCTCAATTGCCCAATTTAGAGATAACTCGTATTGCTCAAATGTTCATGAAACCAGATTGCCAGCCCCAAGGCCCACCCCCATATTTGCATGTCTGGTTCACTGAAATAGGAAAACTTATAATTGACATGATATCCTTCATCTTAGGATTCAATTCCAACGAATTTGTTGATGATACCACCTTAGTTCTGTTGTCAATATTTACTCCAAGATAGCCCCCTGCTATCAAGTATGACTATGCAACCTTTATTGCCAACAAAATCAATGAGAAATTCATAAATCTGGATAGAGAAGGAGTTTTCAAGTACACCTCACTCATATACTACCTTCTGCTATATTATCAACCAGACAACTTTTCATTTCCCATTAGGAAATTGGATTCCAAAGGAGAGCGGAGGTCTGTGATCTTTTGGACCTCAGTCTTCCACAATTTCCGTGAATCCCCTTGTACCTATTGTGAATTCATTGACCTATTTGTATATCCAACCACCACTCTATTGATAGGAGCTCCTCCTCCTAGGCTCTCTGCTAATATAAAGAAGATTTTACAGCTTTCCAGACAGTACAAGATAGGTGACTGGTACTTGTAACAGAATCACACTGAAATTAGAATATATGGCTGTGAACTTTGCCCCTACAAGCTACCCAAATATGTTCCTATGAGACTATTTGCACTGGAGTATTTTAGGTAGCTTATCAATGTAGATGTGACCCACTTTTGTAGTGCAAATAAAAAGGCTCAGCTGAGAATAAAATATCAGTTAGGCCCTTTTGTCATCAATAAAAGGGAGGCATGGGAAGATGCTGATAAGATATTAGGGGAACAACTTAAATTGAAGAAAAGTTTTTGGTGGGTACCTTATAACCCAAATAGCTTTATAAGTGACAGAAAAGTAAGAAACAGGCTATCAGCTTATGTACACCATAGAATCCCTGACATTGAACAGTTTGCTAATCAAGATGACTGGGTGGAGGGCACATTAGTAGAACAAATTAGTGAGCAAGAAAAGATGGAGATGGCTATGAAAGACCTTGAAAAAACCCTTGACCTGGACTCTTTTGGATAGGTATCTTTCAAGCTACCTCAACAAGCAGGAATTGGGACATCCTCTGTTGGAACTTCTCAGCAGCCTGTACAAGAAACCAACACACCAGGTACAGGGATCTCTAAGGGCAAGGAAGTGGCAGACACAAAGCAACCAGCAATGACAGATCAGCAATAGCAAATTCCTCCAGTCCAAACCAAAGAAGCTGAGAGTCCTGCATTACAGACTCCTCTAAATGAGGAAAAAGGAAAAAAGAGAGACAAGGAAGACCCCACACCCATGAGTGGACCTGCAGAGCAACCGGGTGCAAAGAGGCAAAGATTAAATCCTCACTCTGAAGAGGAAATCTTTGAAGAAACAATAGGCAGTATGAGAAGTGAAAGGGTAGTCAGCCAGCAGACTTCCCCAGTGGTGGACACATCAACTAGCTCACACCCGCAAGAGCTAGAAAGGAAACATAGTGTGGAAGTTTCATCTACTAGGCCACAAAGCAAACATGCCTCTGACATCAAAAGGACATTCACGGAGATAAAGGCTAGAAACGACCCACTAAGGTTGCAAATTTACAACCAATATCTTAAGATGGCCCCCACAAACCAAGAAAGGTTGATGTCTTCCTATGACATTAAGGAGGGTAAGATGATCATGAGTTATTTTAAGCCCAAGGTGTAGCAACCACAATCGGCAACTGACTACATCAGGACAAATCTAGAGGTATTGGCCAAGGATATTCATCCCATGGATCAGATTGAGCTGCACGAATGGACGGGAGAGATGGTCTACTCCACACTAGCTGATAAAGCTACGTTAGCTCATAGATTGCAAAACTCCTTGGAGAACACCTCTGCTTAGCTAGATTTGGAGAAAGCCTCTTCTCTTGCTAAGGACAACAGGATAAAATCTCTGGAAGAGATTATCATTGAGTTGGGACATGTTCCAAAAGATGAAAAAGGTATAAAGGCATTGGTGAAGAAGAAAGAGGAAGACATTGCTACCTTAAGAAAATAGCTGAAATTGCCTCCCACCATGCATCCACAGTGTCACGCGGAATCAGTCGATCTTGTGGACAAGACAGACCTTCCTAGAATCTAATGAAGACCTAATGACAAACAACCAATCAAACACTATCTTTCTCTAAATGCGCTTTATAAGTAATGGGAAACAAGTGTGTTTTAAGGGCCTACCTCATGTCCAACGCAAGTTCGGAGATGCCTTCGCTCCTTTGATCCAAGTAAGTTCCTTCGTCGCAAAACTGCAAGCACAAACAAGGCAAACAATTAAATAGCACCTGTATATCCAATATTATAAAACATATTCAACATGAAAGTCAAGGAGTCCATGAAACAAATAGCATAAGATACTTGTTGAGAAAAATGAGCTTGATTGTATTAATTCAAAAGAAAAGAACCTTACAACCTTTGCCTTGACGCTGTACAAGCTCCTTCCAGGGTCCAACAAGAAGTCTCCTCTACTTTGACAAGCTTCACTCACTCCCTAATGGGGCAAAAAAGGTATGTGATCTCTCCTCTTAAGCTCAAATAGGAAGTCTTGATTTCACTAGCATTTACCCTCAAAAAGTTCAGCTTCTAACCTCTCTGGCCACTGACCCAATGCCTCTATTTATAGTGCAATGAGATCAGTTACCAGCTCCTCCTTCAAAGGGATAGAGTCCTCATTCAAAGGGATAGCTCCTCTCAACATGGGATTAGTTCCTCCTATGATGGGATGCATGAACCACTTGGAGCGAACAATCCACGTAACAAATCCTTCTAGAAAACTCTAGAATCAACCCAAGATGAGTTTTTTAAGATAAAAATTGCGCATTTTGAATTTTACAGGGGTACGCACCCTCCCCTTTACATACAGAGCGTATAAGTACGCAGATATCTTGAACAAAAGGTGCGGTCCTGCAGGAAAAGCTAAGAGAAAGTGTGCAACCAGAGTTATATTGCTTTTTTGATGTCTTTCTCTCTTTTTTGAAGCTTGTTTTGAAGAGCTGAGGTTTAAGACTTGCTTAGGAAGCTGGTATAGGTGATGACAGGCCTACACCGACTGCAAATAATCAAGGTGATGATATTTTTATGTAACACTAAGTTTGTTTTCCCATTTGACAAGATTTGCAGATAGGATTTTGAGGTTTTTCTATCTTAGGAAAATCTTTTACTGCTCTCTTTTTCTTAAGTATGATGATATGATCAAAATTTAGATTTCTTAGTCTCCTGTGCCACAACCAAGATTCATCCTGTTTTCCCAAGTGACATTCCTCATTATCTTCCTTCAAGACATATACAATATTTTTAGTTCGAACTCCTTTAGCCAATATCTTCCCTGTTGTTATTGACCTTATCTCACAATCTTGAGCTCTAAAGATGACATCACAACCTTTGTCACACATCTAACTAACACTCAACAAATTATGCTTCAATCCTTCAACGAACAATATTCTTGAGCTTTTCCTCTGCCATTGTTTAGGCTAACTATACCCTTTCCTTTAATTCTTCATGTTGCATCATTTATGAATGTGACATTCATTGTTTTATTTTCATCTAAAGATAAGAAATTTATTTTTTCCCCTGCCACATATATAGAACAACCACTGCCCACATACCATTGACTATTTTGATTATGAGCATACAAAACTAGTCCATATTTTTTTTTCCTCCACTCCATAGGTTCTTCTGTCCTACAATTATCTTGAGGTTGCGACCTATTTTTTTGAGCCAAAATTCATATGACTTATGCTGGAAATTATGATTGTAGTAACATTTAGTGTTATAAAAAAGTGGAGCAAATGGATTATTGTTCCGTCTCATGCTTGTTTTGATATTTGCAGAACTGTTGCTGCACTTCCTTCATGGTTTCTTATTTCATTTCTTTTGACATATGATCTACAATTTACAACATTGTGTACAAAATTTATACATAAGTAACAATATCCATAGAAAAGGTTTCCATACCTAGAAATGGATGGTACTTGTGAATATAACCTCCTTGGCATTTGATAACTTTGTCTTTTGAAGAAGTATGGTCCCTTGTAACTTATTGTCTTTTTACCCATTCATTTTATCGGTTGTTAAGTGCCTTGTGTTAATTTTTCATAGGTTTATATCGTTCTTTGCTTTGATAACTGTATTTCTTCATTAACACATCAAGTTCATGCCATAACATCATAAAATTATTCATATTTACATCATTATTAATCATCATATGCAACCATGTATAAAGAACAATATCATCATCATCATCAATGCAACGAAACATAAAGGAACACTAGAAGAAAAATATTCACACATAAAGACACCAGGATTGGTTGGAGACCAGGCAAAAACCCATTATGGGGAAAATCCTTGCAAATTCTTCTTATTATATTGTCATCAAATGACTCAGCAAAAGAGAGTACAATGATCCATATCGTCATCTACAAAACAACTACAACATCCATGAAATGAACCCAACAATGTATATGCTTAAAAATATGATTTTGAAGACTATAATGAACTGTCATTGTCTGTAGTCAACTGCTGAAACCTGTTGTCACTAAGCGAAATCTTCAGAAGAATGATATTTCATATTTTAGATCGTGGTCGCATGGAGGGGGTGTCATGCGAGAAAGTATAACTGTCCCAGTCACCCCCTTAAGCCTGCCATGCGAGTGACTAGGTCTAAATATGGACTGTAGAAACCTTAAACCCCTAGTCACATGGATGGAGAGTTGTCTGTGCGACTGGAAGCCTCTAGTCGCATGGATAAGCTTCTCTGTGTGCAACTAGAGTCGAATCCTTCCTGTTCTATGCTTGCGACTGGGGCCCAAAAACCTAAATCAGATATGCAAGCTTTAGACCCTGCAATTTCACCTCAGAGTGAACCTGATCCTCTGTGGGCGAGCCTTAGACTTGTGCAAGCCAAAAACAAGATAGAAGAGTGTCTCATCATTGTATCCAAATGAGGGAGAGGGAACTTGTATTTATCAAATAATGGTCCACTTTTCTTTAGAACCGACCTTATCAAATAATGCACATGTGGGATTTTCTTCATAAGTACACTTTCCCTTATCTGATTAGAGTGATATTTAGGTCAATTTTGGTCCTTTTGAAAAGAGGAATTCAATGCAATCATTATCTCCATCAAGTGAGCTGTCCAAAGTGGAATTTTGACCATAGTTTCATATTTTTAAAACTCCCTCTCAACTAGGGAGAATTCTACCTGCATCATGTCATGACTACCCTGTCATCAAATCATATCCAATCTCAATTATCTCATCATCTTGTATCATCACTAATCATCTCAATTCATTTCTTGCTCATTCTTGCTTATCTCTTGATTGTCCCTACTGATATGTTGAATATTCTCGAATGCAGAAGAAGAAGAAATTTCCATCGGAGAGGAGCCTAAGCTACCACCCTCTATTCATTGGGCTACAACCTAGAATCTCTGTCAGCGGGGTACTACCCGAAATTTTTGTCAGTGGGCTACTACTCAAAAATATCAGTGAGGAGTCAGATCTATGATCTACATCATCATCAGAAAGCATATCATCTAGGAGCACATCTCAACCTGGAACCACATTGGGAAGCTACTACTCAAACTCGTAATCTCATGGAGGAGCTACTACTATGACCTCATATCGAGCAATAGGTGATATAGGGGATCGAATACCCAACCCATCCTATTACCTACTGATCTTCCCACCAATGACCCTTAATAGTCATGTGGTAGAACACCTGCATCATAATACGATCTTGGACATGAGAGGTAAGGATCACACGCCTCCAAGCCTCCTCAACCCATTATCCAGACAATAAGGGACAATCCCAGCAAGCCCTACTTGTGGGTATGATGCCAACTGGGGTATACTCTGAAAAGACCAAGATAGGGTGAGCTACTATTCCAACCCTATGGGTAAAATATAGGGGTGATACCCTATTTTACAGAGTTGCGTCAACCCAGGAGCCTTCTATCTCAATACCATACCCTAGGAGCTTAGATAGGGGAGGAAGAGTTGGCTCAATTTTCTCTATCAGTCCTGCTCTCTGTAGATTAGAAACATATCATCGTGCTCATATCTAGTAATCATCATGTATCAATAGCAACTGCCTCTAGTTCATACATGATGTTAGCGCTTGAAATTTCACCTCAGGCTGAGAAAGGTAAACTCCAAGGCAACATCAAACCACTTAGCCTCGTAGCTAGCCCTACGGGGCAGGAGAGGGCTCTCTCCGGTCTATCTTGGCAAAGATCTTCAATAGGCAGAGATAACCAATAAAGAACAATGATTTTAGGCTAGTAAACTGATAAAAAGGTTTGATTTGGGATTTTTAGGGTTTTGGTGGAAAATTGGGGAAAGGCAATTTTGGGTGCGGGGATTGGACAGTTTTTGCAGGGGGTTCTTTGGGGCAAGGTAGGAGACTGTATTGATGCCTTTGAAAGATTTGGATGGATGAGAATGACTGGTGAGGAGCTAAGGAGAGCAATCAATCACCTTGAATTCTCCTTAAACAGCTGAAAACATTGATATTAAGCAAACTTAAAGGCATAGCATAGCAACCATGAATTCTACCTTAACACTTCATTTGCCTAATTTTCAAAAGAAAAAGTAAGAAGATGATTCACATAACAAACTTAAAAGTAAAAAGAGAAACACACCATCAATACATGTAACCACAGGAATCCCAAAAAGGACTGCAAAACCCTGGTCTTTCTTCCTTTGCCAAAAATGCAGAGATACAATCAGTAATACAATAGAAGCTTTCTCCCTCAAGAGTCCAACCATGAAAATGACTAAGAAAGTACATAATGTAGGCAAGCTAACATCTTCCCTTGCCTCTAGGGGTCGATCTCACTATCCTAGGAGCGTTTTCAACCAATTCTAAACTAAGCACTGAAAACTAGGTGTCAAAACAACTTGCCTCTATAAGCTAGGAAACCAATTCATTCATTAAATTTTTGCCTATCTTATGAATGAATCTTCTAGAAGAGATAAATGAGTGTAAAAATATCATAAAATTACATCATTTACATCAAGGAGGATCAAAATCCACTCCAAAAAGTCAAACCTAGTCAAAATTACGTTTTGTTGAGGTGTAGGTACAATTTCTGTGAAAATTGCCCGACGGGTCGCGCATTGATTCTGAACAGGTCGCGCACCTTTGGAGAAGTTTTTGAGGCACTTACAGTTGTCCAAATGAGGCAAAAGTGGTCTTTTTGGAAAGTTCTGCACGTCTACTTTCCAACCCAAGTGGAATTTCTGAATTTGGTGTCCATTTGCCCCTCCAAAGTTGCAATCTCCCAAGACTGCTTCCTGTGTGTCAAAAAGGGCAGAAAGTCATTTTTTGCTTGTTTTTTGACCTTTTGGAGGCTCAAAACTTGGTGAAATTTCTTGGTCTTTGCTGAGCAAGTGTATTTTTGCATGAAAAATCCAAAAATGCAAACTTTTCCTAAAATGGACCTCCCAATCGAAAGGGTCGCGCACGGTGCGCGACCCGTTGGGGAAGAAAACCTGTGTTTGGCACAAAAAATTCACAATTGACAAAATTTTCTCCAAATTTCTTGAAATTTGGGCTGGGAGTCCCCAATCAAGTACCATTCTCAGTCAAAGAGGCTTTGGCCAAAATTTGGAGTGGATCGGGCCTTTTCTGTCATTTTAGTGCCTTGGCCAACCTCCTTGGATCTAGCGATTGTAATTTTGACATTTCTCTAAAACCATGACACCTGTGCAAAAAGTGAAGGACGTTTTTCTTCTT